>PVHP010021241.1:0-29655 GCA_004024765.1 Zapus hudsonius
GATCTTCATTTCTACCTAGCTTTCCGGTCTGAGGCTAGCATCTCGTATGGATTGCACTCAAACTGCAGAAGCTTAGCAGACATGTCTTAACCTTTTGACATTGCAGCATGACACTGTCACTTGCACAGTTCACTGTCCAGAACCTCATAACTGAGTTTCAAGAAAAAAATCACCAGAAAGAGGGTTGGGCTCAGTGACTGAAATATTTTCTGTGCAAGTGTGAGGACCTGAGTGTTGGCACCTAGATGAGGAGGTGTGACCTCTCCCAGCAATTCAACTTTTTGATGTGGAACCAGGATCTCAAGTTGTGGTTCATCTACCTATGGAGCCTTATTGTTTGTTTGTTGGTTTGTTTGTTTCAGGATAGGGTCTCAATCTAGCCCAGACTGACCTGAAATTCACTATGTAGTCAGACTGGCCTTGAACTCACAGTAATCCTCCTACCTCTGCCTCTCAAGTGCTAGGATTAAAGACGTGCACCTCCACCCTGGTGCCTATGGAGACTTTTGAAGGTCGCCTGGCACAGTGAGCCCGCCCTCCCCAGTGTTCCTGAGACACATTGGACAGTCTGTGTCCTGTGCATGTGCCTTGGCTGATGGGGCTGGCAGGAACTGGGTGAGGGATGGCTTGTTTTGTGCAAAAGTTCAGTCGTTTAGGGGTTACTCCTGGTCCGGAGAGAGCATTCTTAGGAGGGAATGTACATTTTGCCCTGTTGTTTCTCTTTCAGTTTAAGACACTTTGATCAAGTTCCTTTGTGTTAGTAAGGACAAGCCAACACACTCTCAACTGCTTAACATAAGAAACATTCATTTTCCACTCATGTTCCAGACCAAGACAAGTCACTGCAGGCCTTGGCCCTTCCATCTGCAGTCCCCATCCTCCACGGCTGTTCGTATTTAGCCAGCAGCTACAGAAGAGAATATGGAGGACTGAGGGAGATTTTTACAGGTTGTGCTGGGGGAGGTGGACCTCACCCTGTTCAAGTTCCATTTATTGGGATTCAGGAGGCTGGGAAATGTGGGCTATGTGTATCCAGCTGTGTGTTGGCCACTGTGGTGGCTGGTGGGAATATCTAGGTCCAGATGCTGCTTCTGAGACACTCCCAGGCTTAGGCAGGGAGACGGGCATGTGAACAAATCATTACAACACAGGGTGGGACGTACAGTTGTAGAAGTGTGACCAATCTGCTGAAGGCATCTGGAGGATGGAGCTGGGGAGGACCACAGGCAGCCGTGCAGTGTGGGGAGCTTGTGAGGGTGACAGGACACGAGCCTGGACAAATCGGTGGGGGCAGAGGTCATGAACAGGCTGGTGTCCCATATGAAGTATGAAGCCCGAGGTGATGCATTGGAGGCTGGTGTGAACTTGACACTGTGCTTCCTGGGATGGTGTGGTTTCTAATGGGAGGAAGGAAAGCGGTAGGGGAGGTGACCTCCCCAAGCCACCATGTCACTCATGCAGTCAGTGCTCCTGGTCAGAACTTGAAGGGTTACTTTGTCCTTTGTTGGACCCACCTGGGAGCACAGGCCTTCATGGTGGCTTCCTGTGGCTTTTAGGAAGCTCTCCAACCCTTTCCTGGGTTCTAGGACTTTTTCGAGCTCTTGTGTCCTGGGAAGCTTGGTTGGTGCCAACTCAAAGCTCCTGGGCAGTGAGAGCAATAAGAACCCTCTTAAGGTCAGGTGGGGGTGGGGTGGACTGGGAGCTTTAAAGCCTGGAAGTACCTTGACCCATTTATAACTGAGGAAACAATGGGGAAAGGCTGCCCCGGACACAGGAATGAAGAAGGCTAGGAAGTTAGATGGTCATTCAGATGTGTCCCATTTGGCTCATTTCCTTCAAGTGGGCACATTGGAGATCAACTTTGGAATCTCATTGCCTTTGACACCAACCTGGGCCTGAACCACAAGGGATCTGTTTTGACTTCAGCAGGGCTTTTTGTCCTAAACTCTGGGCTGAATTTGACCCCAGAGTGGCCAGGACACTTTGGGAATCACAGTTCTGGGCCATTTGGAGGATGAGACGAATTAAATCAAACTGGGGCTGGGGATGTGGTTCAGCTGCAAAGAAGGTTACACTATGTTTTCTTGTCACTTCTTCCTGTTTTGGGATGTCCTAGAAGGTTCCTGTGGGAGAGGGGCATGTTATCAGCTTTGGAAGTAGTTTAGAAACCTTGGGAGGGGTCTCTGACAAGGTTAAGGGATAGCTAAAGACCCTCTACAGAAAGTTGAGTGATTATACCCAGGACCCTGCCAGAAGACACCAAGTCTAAGCAGACACCATTCTCTGGGGAAGTGTCATCACCAACACACTGACCTGGCACCAGGATTCCTTTGCTCATCTGTTCCCACATAGATGTCTCTTCCACTATTCTCCAGCCTCTGTAGCAGCCAGATATGTCTTTCTAGAACTCCATTTTTACTGTGTTCCTCCTCCACTTAGCATCCTTCAGGGACTCCCTATTGCCCAGAGCAGTAACTCTTAAGTTCCTCCACCCAGGGTCAGGTGCCCTTACCCCACCCAACATACCCCCTCTTTCCCTAGCAAATAGGCCCTTCCAGCCCTGAGCATCTTCTTGGGGGGAGGGCGGAGGAGCCAGTGAGTGAGGTGCTGGTGCGCTTTGGTGTTGGGAGTACATGAGGACTTAGCTCTAGACTTGTCGTGGAAAAGCACCTCTCGGGTTGTATGTGACCTGGGGAAGCTCTACTCCTTCCCCAAAGAGCCAGGCCTAAAGCTGGATGAGTCCAGACCTTCATCCTAACACCCTTACCGTTGGTATTCCAGAGAAGTGGCTAGATTCCTTGGCATCATGCCTTTCCCTCTTCGCCAAAGGAACAAAAGTTGTATGAGGGCTGCCATGAAGCTAAGAGACTCAGGAATAGAAGGGCTGTGAAGTCATAGGTTAAGTATCCTAAAGGCCTTTCAGCCATCAACAATAAGGGATGGCGGGCTGGAGAGCTGGCTCAGCGGTTAAGGCACTTGCCTCCAGTACCTAAGGCCCTGGGTTCAATTCCCCAGGACCCATATAAGCCAGACCCACAAGGTGGTGGCCCTGGTGTTCTCTCTCTCTCTCTCTCTCTCTCTCTCTCTCTGTATTTCTCTGCTTGAAAATGAATAAATGAAATATTAAAAAAAAAAAAAAACAACAATAAGGGATGGCTGGGCCTAGCTGACTACCCTGCTCAGCGTCCTAAAAGCTGAAAGGCTCCAGGACAGCACCAGAGATGAGATGACCCCAGAGTCATTTTGTCTTAAAACTCCTGTCCCCATTTATCAAGGGCTGACAGTAAGCCAAGCATAGCCTCGCCTGTACCATCTCATTTCATCCACACACCAGTGTGTAGTGCTGTTTTGCCTACAGACATTTACAGATGAAAGGACAGGGTCCCAGGTTAAAGCCTGGGCTACATCAAATGAGCCCACAGCTTGAGCACCTTCCAACCATCAGACAGAGGGTTTCCTGGGAAAGAGAGATAGTGCATCTTTCCTTTTCTCCCTCTCTGCATCTTCCTGCACGCAGCTCCCTGGGGTGTCCTGGAGACTCACAGCCAAATGGGGACTGGCCAAGATGCCTCCCTGCTGCAGGGGTGGAGCCTGCGAGGCCCCATCTTACAGATAAGGAAGCTGATTGGTCCAGAGCTGCCTAGCTCCGCACCATTTATTCTTCTTCACATTTTCTTAAAATGCTGTGTAATAATACCACTCTTCGTTCAGGAAGAGTCTGGGTGGAATCTGGGCCAAACTGCTGTTACCTTTTTGGCTGGAGAGATGGCTCAACAGGTAAGAGTACTTGCCATAAGCATGAAGAAAGCCTGAGAGGGCCTGAGACCACCTGAGTTTGATTACCCAGGACCCATGTAAATAGCTGGGCATGTCCATACACACATGTAGCCGAGTAACAGTATTGTAACCCCAGCACTGTTAGGATCAGAGACTGGGGAATCCCTGGGACTTGTCAGAACTGCAGCTCTGTGTTCAGAGAGAGATCTTCTCCAAGAAGTATGTGGATGAGTGATAGAGAAGGACCTCCAGTGTTCTCCTCTGACCTCCACATGCTCGCACGGGGACACACAGCTGCACATGCATTGTTGTTTCGCTGGAAATGGACCTGGCTGCCTCTTGTGCTATCCAAAACCTCCTACCCCATGGAACGAACCAGTATGCCCACTGAAGAGGGTACCCAGTGGATTGGACACAGGGAGGAGGGAATTGGGGATACCAACATAATACTTACTAATACAATGTATCTAGTTTGGGACAATAAAAATATGCTGTTAAATTATAGGTAGACAAGAAGACTTCAAACTGCTCAGGAAAAAAAAAATCCAGGATTTCACACCCAAATTCATTCACAAACATCTTTAGGCTAGGAAACCCTAGAAGGGTGCCCTCAAAGGGTGTCTACCAGAGCTACACTGTGGTGTTTGCTGATGCGTCCCCAGCATCCAGCACGGCACTGACAGGTCCTCAGCGAATAAGATGGACGTATTAATTCTGTGGCTTCGTCCATCTCTCATGGCCCCACAAATTGCAGGCCTTTCGCTTTTAAGGGGAATTTCTAGGTCAGAGAACCCAGCAGTTTTCTGCAATGTTCCTTATTCCCTAGTTAGAAATAAGGGTTAAAGTTGGAGCATTAGGGTGCAAAGGTAGATTCCCTGGGAACACATTCTTCCTTCCATCCTGTGAGGAGGGGGTTATAGATGTGCCCCAACTGGGAGGGGCCCTTCCTCTCTCCCCAATGAGAGCTGCAGCCAGGCTGTCCTGTATCTCTCTCCCTACCCACCCCTTAGATAAACAGCCCAGCATTCACACACAGTGCTGGGGTTCTGATGTTGTGAGGAGCTCCATTAGCCAGGAACGACCCTGGCAATGAGACCTGCTTTTCTTCCAGCCTGACTCAGGCTTTGCTGGAGTGACAGGAGAACCCACTTCCTGCCCTAAAAGGTGGCCTCAGCAGAGCTGAGGGCTGGGCAGAGCTTTCCTTACTGGTCACACATGCGGGTTTCCTCTTCATTGAAGTCCTGGTCAGGCCCGTCCAGGCGACAGCCTCTCAGCTCAGGCTCTCCTTTGTGGAATCCAGCCCAACACGTCAGGCACTGGGCGGCCGGCCTACCCTTGAAGGGCTTACAGTGGCATTGAATGTCAAGCAGGGGCCCACCGCCCACTGTCTGAACCACGCAGCCCCGTGAGCCTGCTTGCTGCCAGCATCACAGAGTGCTCTCGGCTCTCCTGGGCTGCCTTTATATGGTTTGTTCTAGAATCTGAGCCAGGCATTTGCTTCCTTTGGAAGGTGACCTGTGAGCAGAGAAAATATCACTGGCAGCTGGGCTTTCTGTTCCCATGGCCAGGGAGCTATAGGGATAACTGAAAGGGCCAATTCTGAGGTGACAGGTGCCTGGGTTCCACATCTGAGGGCCAGTAGGGAGAAGGCCAACTGGTTGGGGGAGGGCTCACATCTCTGGAGAGGACCTATTAACCTAGCCGATGGGTTGGGAGAGGGGGCTTGACTAAGCAGAGGTATACCAAGATGAAAGTCTGCTGTGGAAGGAAAAGGTAGGCGAGAGGCCCCTGCAGGGCATCATCTCCCAACAGGCTTTTAACTCAAATCTGCCCCTTTGTTCGCCAGCCTGTCAAATGACCCTGCCTTCCAGGAGGCATGTGAACCACCAAGGAAATCCAGACTGTGCTGTGGCAAAGGCTGTGAGGCCTAGGTGTGGGAGCTCTTAGGTGCACCTAGCCAAGGGTCTATATATAGAAGCCCACGTCTGCGGTTTTTGAGGAAAGAAAGAAATGCATGAATGTTACTTACTCTTGCCGACTTCTAGCCTACCTTCCCTGCGCACTGCTAATATGCTCAGAATTTTGGCTCTGAAAGAGAACCTTGGAGTCATACAATGTGTAAGTGGAAGAGCTGGAGGGAGCCTTACTCCTTCAAGTTCTGGAGGGATACAGCCACTTGGGCAAGATCCCCTATTTGGTTGTAGAGCAGGTGCATTTGGTTCCTCCAGAAGAGGTGGTTCAGAGAAGCCAGATCACTCGATCCCTGAGCATATTGCTGGGCCCTCCTTTGTCCTCAGATGTCTCGGAACCTCTTCCTCAGACACCTTATGAAGCCATTGCCTGAAGACTCCTGGTCTGACATATGCATAGTATTATCTACCTATTCTCAATACCATGGAAAAGGTGCAAGGCAGCTATAAATAGAATGCAAGACAAAAATTTCAAGAGAATATTTTGGCATTCAGAGATACATGGTACAAAGATGTTCACTGTACTGTTTGTGGAAAATAGTGAAAAGTCAGAAACAACCTAAATAGCCAACAACAGGATGGTAGATAAATAAACCGTGTGTGACGCAAACACTGATATTCTCTGTTGTGATTAAGAATGCTGAGATAAGCCCGGCGTGATGGCGCATGTCTTTAATCCCAACACTCGGGAGGCAGAGGTAGGAGGATCACCATGAGTTTGAGGCCACCCTGAGACTACATAGTGAATTCCAGGTCAGCCTGGGCTAGAGCGAGACCCTACCTCGGAAAAAAAAAAAAAAAGAATGCTGAGATAGTCGGGTGTGGTGCTATATATACCTGCAATTCCTGCAGTTGGGCAGGTGAGGCAGGAGGGTTACAGAAAGTTTGAGGTTAGCCTGAGCTACATAGTGAAACTTTGTCTCAAAACAGCAACAACAGAGCTGTGGATTAGTGAATCTGTGGATCTGTGGATAGGCACTGGGGATGTAGCTAGGTAGTAGAGCAAGTGTTGAGCATGCAGAAGACTCGGTTCATCTGAAGCCCTACAGTGCTGATATGGAATTATTCATCAATGTGGTGAAAGTTCATTACCTGGTAAAAGAGTGCTAATGAAGTATTTTATTTATACACATGAAAGAATGCCTAGAAAACATGTATCCCCAAATACTAATGTTGGGCTTTTAGGGAGGCAAATGTGAGTGAGTTTTTTCTCTTTTCTTATTTTTTATTTTTGCTAATTTATTTTTGTTTTCTTGAACTCAATGCATAGCCTTGAACTCTGGGTTCTTCTGCCTCAGCCTCCCATGTGCTAAGATTACAGGTGTTCACGGCCATACCCCTTCTTTTACTTTTTTTTGACCCCTCTCTGCTTCTGTAATTTCTAGTTTTTCCTCATTGAGAATGAATTATCTATGCAATACAAAAATGGAATGTACAGAAATAGAATATGGGTAAAGAAAATAGGAATTCTAGCCCATAGAATTTGTTTTAAATATATATTAAAAAAATCACAAGTACAAGTTACAGTATTATGATCCATGTAGCAGGGAATTCTTAAATGCTTAGGAGTTCAAGCTAGAGCACTCAAACTCATGAGCCAGCTTTTGCTAAATATCCATCTGCATGTGGGGAAGTGAAAGTTAATTATGGTGTATCTGTCCTGTTTTGAATAGAATCCACCAATGACTCCCTTCCTATGTGGGGTCTAAGTAGCCTCTGTAGATTGAGTAATGATTGTGCAGGAGACAGTCCTATTGTGCGTTAGAGCTGGATAGAAGAGTGGACACGGACACGCACACACGTGCAGGGCCTCTTTTCATCATCTCCAGCGTTGACACCTTGGTCCAAACTGCTGCCACCCTACAGCCAGTGACACTGTAGCCGTAGCCCAATCATAATACGTCTGTCCTCCAGGACATCAGTATCACCATCACCTCAATGTCCTCACAGCCTCCACCCACCAGGGTGGGGCCCATGCTGCCTCTCGTCGTCTGCCCCTTTGCCCTGACTCATGCTGTGACACCCACACTGGCCTTTTCAGGCACTTTCCACGTCCTGTTCCCTTTTCTGGAACATTCTCCTTTGCTGGAGCACCTTGCTTTCTCAGCTTTCCTGGGTCTCTGTTGAATTGTCCCTGAATTAGGGAGACCTTTATTAATAATCCAAATAAATAACCACTATCTTACCTCAATACCTTATCTGACTTCATTTTCCTTCTTAGCATTTATCTCTCCCGACATAGAACATCTTTATTTACTGCTTGTCTTCCTCTTCCAGAATGTAAACTCCCCAAGGACAAACAAGGACTTTGGCTCCTTCCTTTAATATCCAGTGCCCTTAGTGGTTGCTCTAGGCATATTGGAAGGATGATAAAGTGAATAGACTTCAGGTCCTGTGTGACACATCCTCGTGTCCCCCAAGAGAAAGGCTCCTTCTTGCCCAAGGTCACAGGTGGACACATCCTGGCTCTGGCTGCTCAGCTGTAGCTCCAGCCTGTGCTTTGGAAAGAGGATCAACCACACACAGGGACCTGGCCTTGTCCACCCTACCTCCTGTGTGTTTTTCCAGTTCACACAGAATATCAGCCAGAATAGCAAAAGAAAAAAGTTGCTCCTCCAGAATCCTGGAAACTCTGTCAGTGGGTCTGTCCTTGGAAAAATAGTAGTAATCAAAGGGTGGAGAGGAAGAAGCCGGGGAAGGGGTCTTCCAGCAGTAGGGGCAATGAGATAAATTTGATTTTGCAATTAAAATAACATCTGTGTCTGTTTCCACAGAGCAGCTCTGGGAGGTGGGTGGTCTGTCTGTTAGGTGGGGCCTTCCTCTCTTCCTGGCCCAGGAGGGTTTGGAATGGCCAGTTACTGAAGAGCTCATCCCCCAGACAATATGATGGAACTGGGCCTAAATAAGTACCTGGAATTCCCAGCCAGGCCTGCTGGTCCCTGACCTAGCCCAACTCAGGGGTGTTCAAACCTCCCCTCCTGAAGATGGTTCAGACAACCTCCTTTGATGCCTGGAGAGCTCTGTCCTTCTCCCTTTCAGGCCCCATGTGGTTTGTTAATCGTCTGTGAAATGAGGGATTTCAGTCATCACTCATCCGTGTGAGCACCATGGGGCAGTGGTGTGGGGGTGAAGATATGCTGAGAGCAGTTCAGTCTTCTGAAGCCTGTCTGTCTGTCTGTCTGGTTCCCCAGATGCAGCTTCTGGATAAGTTTCCCATTGAAGGTGGCCAGAAGGACCCCAAGCAAAGGATCATCCCCTTCCTCCCAGGTAAGCTTGGGTGGCCTCGCTGAGGGTTCAGGGTGACCTGGAGATGAGTTCTCCCTTGGAATTAGAAGCTGGCTGGCCCAGGAATCTTCATGCTATTTCCCCAGTGGGTCTGGAAGCTCCTATTTTTGAAGGCCATTGTTCTCCAACTTGCTTCTATGGCTATTCCAGAACCATCTCTGCTGGCCCCTGGCTTGTAGCCTCTTAGGACTGCTGGAAGCTCTGGGGCTTGGTTTCCTCTTCATCAAATGCACTGAGAGGGTGGGTGGGGTGGCACACTGCTATCCTACCCCTCAGAAGGTAGGCAGAGGAAGGGAGAATGAGGATTGGAGGCCAAGCTGAGCAATACTTAGAGACCCTGTCCCCAGCAAGCAAACAAACAATACACCGAGAGACTAGGTTCTCCTGGGAAGGGAGTCAGAGCTGCAGTGGAGCAGCTTCTCCTACCTCCTTTAAGCTGAGCACCCTGCCTGGCTGCACTCCTGCAGGCTTCATGCTACCATGATACACTTGCATCGCACGCCTGTGAGCTGGCAGAGATAGGACTTGAACCCAGGACATTCACCACAGTGCTGTTTTGGAATCTGTTTCATGCAGTCGATCATGTGCAATTTAGAGGAAAACATTTCGGGGAAGCTGTGACCTGCTGTTGCTGTGATGTCTTAAGTTTGAGAGACTTGTAATTACGAAGTGTTTCCTTACTCATTATCATGTACAGATCTTCCTAATGAAGACTGTATTATTTCCCTTGGAGGGAGGAAATGTCAGGGTTCAGAGAGGCTAAGTAACTGTCCATGAAAGTGGCAGAACTGAGATGTGAAGTCAGGTCTTCTGTTCACCCTCCCCCATCTGGAGACTTCTCTGAACCATATAGGTGATGCTGGCCCCTGGCTTTTGGGTCTCCTATGCTTTCCCAGAGCAGTGGGCCCAGCTGGCTTCCAGGGGAGCTTCCCCCTGGCTTAATGCTGGTCCTGGATTCCCATAGTTCAGCCTCTGTGATGATGGTGGCCAGTCAGTACCTACTTGCTGATTGAAAACAGATGGAGGGCACCTCACGTGGAGAGTGGCTCCTCTCTGAAGGGTGCTCCTTACCTCCACCCTCAAAAGCAGCAAAGAGCCAAAGCACACATGGCTGGTCTCTGAGTCTTATGCCTCACTTAGGAGAGAATGCATCAGACCCCACAATTTGGATAAGACACAGTTTCATCACTGCCTCCTTCCCTGGAGGCAGAGTGCGGCTTCTCTGTTCTTGGTCTCTGAGGTGACTTTGCACTGAGTCTAGGTCACTTGCAGTGTTCACCATGGAGGTCTATAGTAATCTTGAGAAACAAGAGGGAGTACAGCCCCCCCAAAACCCAAATTGAAGTCATTTATGAGTTCTGAATGGAGGCTGAGCTAACCAGCCCTGACGCCAAATTTTGGAGGTTCATCCCCATTCCCTTCGTAGCCTGGTTTAGACTGAAGCTCACAGTATAGTTCTGGCTGGCCGTGAATTTGAAGTACTCCTCCTGCCTCAGCCCCTGAGTGTTTGGATTAGCAGCATGAGCCACCACATGCAGCAAACATCAGAACTCCTCACCCTCACTCCAGACGGAAGTCCTCTTCCATGTCAGCTGCCCCAGGGGATGATAACCCAACAGCTCTCTCTGAAGTTCAGTTTCCTTTTTCAGGATTGCAATGAGGACTCAACTCCCAAGAAGCACTTTCACAGAGCCTGTCTCACTGTCAGTACCTAACAGTTGGTAGCTCTTCATAAAGTCACCCATGCCCACCTGATGGGAAAAGTCAAATACACCTTCCAGTCCCATATAAATATCACTGTTCACTATAGAGAGACATGAGGTTAATTCCCCCAAAGAAAAACCCTTCCCTTTCCTGGCTATGTGCGCGCTTCCTCCCTTCAGTGTTGCCCTCCCTTGCATTGTTCCTTTGCTCACACACTCTCTGGGACTTCAAAACGGGCATTCCTGGCCATTACACTCCAGCCTAGGGCTCCCAAGCCCTATCCTGGCTCCTTCTGCTTGCGGAAGCTACCTAAGCTCTTTAGTCTCCACTGACTCCTGAGATCCAGTCCAAAAGGATCCTGCTGGGCATGGGGAGTCCCACCCTATCCCATGCCCTGGGTCAAAGGAGTCCCCAGAGCAGAGGATATCTGAGAAGGGCAGTGATGAGCCTGGCCTGTCTTAGCCACAGCTAGAGACAACAGATTCACCTGCAAGTGACTTGGGAGGGTGTGAATTTCCCACTGCAAGGAGGAAAGTGAAGCAGAGGAAAGGCCAGGCAGAGATGTGGGTTAGCTGAGTCTAGACCGAGCCTATCTGGGTGTGCTGGTACACCCCTACTGTCTCAGCTCCTGGCAAGCTGAAGCAGCAGGGACGTGTTAGGGTTGTCACCATACAGGGTGTGGAGTGTAGGCAGCATGCGCACACGCACACACGCACAAGCACCTGATGAGCACCCAGCGTTCCTGTGGCTAATGAAGGTCTTCTTTCCAGAGAAGCTGGTCCCCCGAGAAGCTGCCTCTTAGGGGACAGACAGGGTGGAGAGTAGGGCTTGGGGAGTCTGTGAGTTGGGCCAACTAGGTGGTAGAGGGGAGTCAGTCCAACCACTTTAATTTACAGATCATCAAACTTTGTATAACTGTCCTTAAGAAGGCATTCCAGTTGTTTCTACTTGGGCTAGATCTTTCTGTCTGGACCCCAGGGGTAAAGATACACCGGACTGAACCACCAGCCTCTGTGAGGCCTGAGGAGCCCAGGGCAGGAATGAAGAAAAGATAGGGAGCCTACACGAGACAGACAGCTCTGCAGCAAGGTATCTTGGGAAAGTAAACTCATGTGAGTTGGGGCAGGAAGGAGCAGTAATTCCAGGCCTAGGATGTTGGGAGGGAGTGGGGGGTGGACAAGGGAAGGGGAGGGGCTTTCTCCAGACTGTGGCTTCCTTTGAGATAAGGCCTTGTCTGCTTCACTCTGGTTTTTGTCATGGACTAGACACATGGCAAATGATGTGTTAAGACTTGTTGATATGGGGCTGGAGAGAGGGCTCAGTGGAGGAAGTGCTTACCATACTAGCTTGAGTACCTGAGTTCAGATCCCCACATCCATATAAACCTGAGGCTGAAGTCACCAGGAAGCTGGGACAGGCAGGCTAGCCTAGGGAACAGAGCAGTGAGCGACAAAAGAACACCTGAGGTTGCCCTCTGACCTTGGCACACACGTGCACAGGCACACGGACTTGTTGACTTGGGGTGGAGGGAAGACTTATTGATTGGCTTCCATGTACACAGACATCTTTTATTGAGCTACAGGTTCTCCCATTCTTCCATGCAGCCTCACTGGGGAACGTTATCCCATCTAGAAAGAAGTTAACTCACTCTCCACCATCACTTAGTTATAAGTGACCAATCTGCACTCTGTTGTGCCCTGTGGCCAGGCTCAGCTAGGCTCCGCCTTTGTCCTAGGTTGCCTCCACACACCCCAGGGTTAGGAACCTGAGACCAAGCAGCTGGGGGGTCTCTACCTCCGACTATCATTGCTGTCTGAAGCATCAGGCAAACCTGTTTAGGCATGGCAGATGGCCTGATCCTCATGGGGAATCAGGTGACCTGGACGGGTTCTCTCTCCTAATTGCATTGAGTAGCTGAGGTTGAGTAATTATTATTTTGTGATTAAACCATTTCATGTGTTATTTTACAAGAATATAAATAAGATAGGCCCAAGGCTTTCAGGGCAGTGTCTTCATTAACTGTGTTGTTTGTTTTGAGCCCAGGCTGGTCTCCCACTCACTGTGTAGCTGAGGAATACCTTGAATTCCTGATCCACCTGCCTCTACCTCCCAAGTACTGGGATTATAGGTGCGAACCATCATGCCCAACTTTAACTTTTAATTTTGAAATAAGTATAAAGTCACCAAAAATACTAGCCACTCTGCCCTCCTCCCCTCCAGTTCCACCACTCTCTGGAGGACAGGTGGCATTGTTCCCATTTTTTAGGGGAGGTCAAGTCACTTCTCACCATCAAATTGCTTCCCCTAACTACAGTATGTTAAAACCAGGAAATTGATTTTGGCACAATTCAATTAGCTAGACCACAGACATGAGCAATTGATTTCTATATTAAGGAGAGGGAGAGGGCTGTGCCAGCTGGCCTGTTAGAGGTAGTGTCTTGACAATGGTCCCCTGTAAGTACCGCTCCCAGTCCATGGCATTCCTACAAAAAGGCACGAGTGAAAGTTGATTTGACTCGAAGGCATTCTCGTGAAACCTCCTGGACAAATTCTTTTTTTCACAACTATTGAATATTTACATTTACATTTGTAATCATAACCTCTTCCCATCACCCATCACTCTCTCTTGTCCCCTTTCCCTTGTACCCCTTCCACGGAATCCCTGTCCTTCTGACCAGTCCCTCTACCATTGTGATGTTTCTTTTGTTTTCCCTCCTTCACCAAGTCATGAATTAAAGGGCCACAAATTCTTTAGGACAAATCACATTGTCTTTCAAGTGTCCTTAGTGGTATTCGATTTTAAGAGGCATGGGATAATCCTGTTGCAAAGCAAAAATCCTTTAAAAGCAATTCTTTTTAGCCAGGCATGGTGATGTATAAGAAGGCTGAGGAGACTCAGGAGGTCATGGTCAACATGCGTTACATACAGTGTGAGTTCAAGGCTATCCTGAGTTACCTGGCTAAATCTTATTTCAAATAATTAGAATAATAATTCTTTTTTCCCCCTCTGGTTTACATATCTGTTTAGAATTTGCTGGGCGGGCAGACCTGGAGCTAGGAAACTGGCAGCCGCTTTGCCCTCCAGGCACAATGGCACATGCCCGTGATCCCAGCGCTCAAGAAGTGGAGGCACGATGCTCAGGTTTAAGGTCAGCCTGGACTCCATGGACTACAGAACTGTGAATGCTCTCTTATTTTACCCTCCTTGCAGGCCAGTTAACTTAGCTTGATTCAGTTGCCTCAGAAAACACAAGATCCCTGAGTCAGAGATAAAACAGGACAGTAACTAGGAGAAATACTGGCACATTTACACGTGTGGAGGACACGATGGGCTCAGATTATAGTCTGCACATAGGGTATGGGTTGCAGTATAGGAAGAAGCCCAGATGTTAGACACTCGTGTCTTTTATATGGACCAGAAGCAAATCTACCGCTTCACTGCAGAAAGACATGCCCAAGGCTGTAGGCAAACACCTTTGAAAAGATACCCCAAAGCAAAAGGCTTTTGGTGCTTTTTTCCCCAAGACCTGCACCTGCAGGAACACCAGGGCATAGTCTCCCAAGTGTGTCTGGTGCTTTCTGGGTCCTCCTGCTTTTGGGAGAGGTGGACAGAAATGAAGAACCGTGTTGGAGTCAGCAGCCACTCAGAGAAACCTACTGTTTATATGGAGCTTTCTGCCTTGTTTTAAGACTATTGTGGAAAATCCATCTCCTGTTGCCCATCCTGGGATTGGAGTCCATTTCCTGTGTATCCTGTATTTGCTGGCCCGAGGAGGCTCCAGGAGGAAGTGGTCATTACAGAGCAAAGCGGAGTGTGTAGCTGCTGATGTAAAAAGCAAACAGCTGCCACCAGGGGCCCAGCGACTTCAGAAGCCAGGCAGTGGGGCAGAAAGAGCTGAACTCACTCTGCAATGGCCATGCCCGGAGGTCGCCTGCCACTTGTGAGCCATCTGTGCCTCTGTGCTGGCTGGCACTGGACTTCATGGGCTTTGAGAAAGTCTTGTCATCCTGATAGTTAAGTCAGCCCCTCCCCCCCACATCCCTTTGTACCCCCAGGTGGAGGAGGCAAGATGGCTTGAGCAGAAAAAATAACTAACCATAATCAAGGCAGAGGCTGCCAGCCTGAAGGCAGCCTGGTGACCTTTCCAGCGTATGGGGCTGTATTTTTAGACGCAAGCATGCCTGCTTCTATGGTGTTGGCTGGCTGGTTTACATACTGGCCCCTTAATGAAGAAGCAGTGTGGAGCCACCGTGTGGGAGGACGCTGGTGAACTGGAGACACGGTGCCTTCCTCTCCCTGCCCATGGAGTCCCGTGAAGCAGATCCGGTGTTTGTTCAGCACTGAAGGAAGCAGGGGGAAGGGACAGTTTCAGCTCAAGCTGGACTGTGGGCCTGGGAGAGGTGGCCCTCTCATCGTAGGTGTTTCTGTGTCTCCACCAGGCGCCATCCTAAGAAAACCTTCCCCGAGGGCCTAGGAGATGTCAAGGCAGCGGCTCTGTTGCAGTCAGCTTCACGTTGCTGCACAAAGCACCCGACCAACAGCAGCTGATGGGGGAAAGGGTTTATTTTGATTTACAGACTCCAGGGGAAGCTCCATGATGGCAGCGAAAACATGGCATGAGCAGAGGCTGGACATCACCTCTTGGCCAACATCTGGTGGACAATAGCAGTAGGAGAGTGTGCCAAACACTGGCAAGGGGAAGCTGGCTATAACACCCAAAAGCCCACCCCCAACAATACATTGCCTTCATTTTCCAAATTGCCACTCTGGGGACCTAGCAGTCAGAAAGAGCACCTACATTTATGGGGACACTGAATCAAAGCACCACAGGCTACAAGAGGGGCCAGGAAGTTTCTAGGCTGTGCTGGTAACCTGGGAGGACAGGAAAGGACAAACCTATGTGATTGGGAAAGGAAAAACAGAGGCTGTTGGTAATGCTGGGGTTTAAAAAAACAATGACAAGATTGCAGGCTTCACTGCTAGCCTCCCCGAGAAGTGCTGGGCCTTCTCTTGCTGTAATTACAGCTCCTGGCTCCCCCAGAATCACTCTCGGGCTCTGTAATCTGGGGCCAGGGGCTCTTGGGGCCTGCTGTCAGCAGTCTGCTCTGAACCTGCATGGAAGAGCTGTATTTATTAATTCTTTTCCTGCTGTGGGTATTTATTGAGCACCTACTGTTTGTCTAGTCTAGCTCAGGCTCTGGCAATATGGCCGAGAACCTTGGGCCAGGCCACTGTTCTCAGGATGCGTGTCTTCTAGGGGGGGAGTCAGAAAGCAAACAAATGAGCAATTTTCAATAGTGACAACAAGTGCCAGGAAGAAAAATAACTGGGTCATGAGGCTCAGGGTATCTCAGAATTGGTGGCCAAGAAAGGAGTCATCTTTGCACAGTTGGCATCTGAATAGAGCCAGGATGGGAAGATCAGGGCTGAGGGGAGTTGAGGATGTGCATGTCAGTGAGGGGATGCTGGACACTTAGGAGCTAGAGTCCAGGAACCCCACAACAGGTACAGGTGCCTGTGGCAAAGCTACCCCTGAAGACAGCCATAGCCCCACTTGCATATGCACGAACTAACTGTGATCCAGCCCACTCTTGGCAGAGTCCCCAGACCCACAGATCCACCAGGTCTCTCTGGTGGTAAAATTTGCAGGAGGCAGCCTTGAAGGGCCTTTGCACTCTTGAAAGTGAATATGAATCAGGCCCTGAGCCCTTCCTCCGCCTTGTCTTCACATTTCAGGACCAGAGAAAGACCGAGCCAGTTTGCTTGAATCTGCTTTGTGTTTTTCCTTAGGTAATTCAAGAAAGGAGTCAACCTCCTGAATGCCTGCCCCAGGTCCTCCACCCTGGAGTGTATCTGGGTAACCCTTCCCCAAAAGTCTCTTAAAGGAACAAGAGACCTGTGTGTCTCCTTAGCCCCTGTCACTTAACACGGGCAGCCTGTCACTTAACACGCAGGCGGTGTGCTATGGCCTGGGACCAGAGTCCTGGATTCTGGTGCGACTCCTGCTGACTCTGGCACAACACTGAAGTTAAACTGGAGAAGCCGAGCTCATCTTGCTCATTGGCCAGACTTTCAGGACGTGATGGGTGTGATTCCAGGTCTCTGTAATGCTCCTGACCTTCCTTCCCCATCCGACCCTTCTCCCTGGAACAAATCATTTCCGAGCTGGTGTCCAATATCATTTCACAAGGTGAAATCCTTTCACTCCTCGCTTAGAAAGGACAGTTACAGTCCAGTTTCCCCAGAATATTCACATTCAGATGTGTGTGACTGTCTCGAACATTACTGAGCCCAGGTTTGGTAGCCCTGAAAGGACATGTGGGGTCTGTGAGAAGCTCAGGAGATGGCTGATATGGGCTTGTAGTTCGGGGCCACACAGAGCACAAGGCAGTCAGGAGACTGGAGGTCACCACTGGGTTCTGAGGCCACACTGATGACTGAGGACTTAACCTATGTCCAGTGAGGGGTTTTAGGCAGAGGGGGCAGATTTGTGTTTTGAAAAGGTCCCTCAAGTTGGTGTGTGTTACAATGGCAGAGACAGGCAAAGGAAGAGGTGGCAGGTGAGCAAAGACAGATCTAGAGAAATCTTAGAAGCATAGCCAAGGGCTAGTGGATTGAATATGGGGGTCAGGAAGGGGTTGAGACCAACGATGCCCATAGATCCATGTGTGAGGATCAACACCCATCAAGACTCACAGCAACTCCCATGTTCTCACCTGCTCTGTGGACTTCACTTCTGAAGGGGAGAGCAGATGGCTTCCTCCTCCTCCTCCCTGAGGTCACCGTTACTTTTGGAGCATTTGAAAGATGGTTTGTGGTACACACCTCCCCATAATTTAACCTTCATAGGTGTAGGGCACTGCCCCTGGCTTGATCCCTCCCTGTTCTCCAATGTCATTTGATTGGACCCAGGCCCAAAGTCAGCCTCAGCCTTTGCTCTTTTCCAGCGGGGCCTGAGCTGGCCTCTGGGTCTTCTCATATATTAACCAATGTGTCATTCATCCAGCATGGCCCTCAGGCTGCACAGTTGTTCTGAGCACTGGAAACATTCCCCCCCCCATTTCCTTTCATTTGTACATGCCCAGGACCTCTACTGAAGAGGTGCGGGCTGTCATGGCATCCCTCAGCCTTCACTGTGGCTGAGAGCACAATAGGACGTCATCAGCAAGGCACACTGAGCACTCGGGATGCCGCAGGGAGTGTGGTGAGCTATTTCTCTGAATGCAGCCTTCTGGAATTAGGGCTCTTCCCAGGAGCCAGAGCGCACTGTCTTATGTGTTTGAAGATTTGCTGCTTAAAGTGTGGTTAGCAACTTGGGTGTCATCTTGGAGTTTGTTAGAAATGCAGTCTTGGCCCCACCTCAGAACTGCTGAGCCAAGACGTGTTTTAACAAGAGTCCAGTCAGGTTTGGGAAGCACTGATTAAAGGTCCATCAGAACCCTGTGATAGGCCGCCTGCTTTGACTTTAGCATATTCTTGGTGTCTGGCTATGATCAGTTCATTCACATAATGTAAACTACTGAACCAGCTAGGACAAACTTCATGCTGAGCCAAACTAGAGGTGCGTGGGGAGGCGGGACCTCTGTCCTCACATTCTGTGAGGCTGCCCACCTGCTTCTGGAATCTGTATCCTGTGTATAGTAATGGCCTCCTGTCCCTCATCCCCAGCCTAAACAGGAGACTGCTCAGGCCCTACCACACTCCTTCATCAGCCTGGGTGTCAGCATTCTCTCTCCCTCTCATCCGAGGCAAAGGACATGTAGAGTCAAGACCATCACTTGACTGAGGTTTTGATTTCAGAAGTCTCTCTGATTAGTCGAGCATGGTGGTACACAGGTATAATCCCAGCACTTGGGTGGTCAGGGCATGAGGATTATGAGTTCAGTATCAGCCTGGGCTACAAAAAGCTGTGTCTTTGGAAATGGGTGAGACCAGTCCCTGAGCCGTCTGATTTTGAAAGTTGTTTGGCATGGGAATATTGTTAACCTCTGTATCCAGTACTGGCAGGAGGGAAAGGAGGCAAAACTATTAGAAAAATAAATTGAGATTTTTTTTTCAAGGTACCTCTTTTGCCTCTATACCTCTATAGAAAATAAGTCCTGGGCTGAGGAAGTAGCTGTCCGTAAATTACTTAGGCTTGCATGGCAAGCAGTTTACTGACAGGCCACACATGGTGGCCCACACCTGCAGTTCTGGCACTCCATTGCCAGAGGCAGGATGATCACAAGTTTGGGGCTAGAGTAGGGTACTTAGCAAGATCCTGTTTCAAAAAACTGCAGATTTGAGCTTCAAAACCAAGGAACCTGGGAAGCAAGTTGAGAAAAGGGAGTAACTGGCAATATGGTGACCAGGCCACACTCCTGGCCTCTCACTTCTGGTCTAGAAGCTGAATTTGCAAGTTTGAGAGTTGCTTCTTGGTGAGAAAGTCTTCAGTGAGACCGAGTGTTCTTGCTTAGTGCAAAGGAAAGTCTTGCTCCTGCGAGAGAAAGTGGAACTGCAGGTCACAACACGAGCCCAGTGGCCCAGAGGTGACTGTACTGGAGTACACGGGACGAAGTTGCAGAACCTGCTCAGGGTCATGGGTGAGGGAGGCTTGGAGCTTTTGAACAGATTGAATGATTGCGAATGAGAGAGAAAGTTGCTGAAGGATTCAAGTTACTTTTCGCTCAGTGCTTGTGTTTGCCAGATAATGTGCAAAGGCATCTATATACTTTCTAACAATGACAGCAAACTTGTTTTATAGACAAAGGCTCAGACACAAGGGCATATAATTTGCTCAAGGCCACTCAACTAGTGAGGCAGAGCTGGCTTCCAACCCAGGCCTGTAAACATGCCTCAAGATCTATGTCATGTTTTTATAAAATACAGCAATGAGAGGCCAGTCTGTCTCTGACAGCAAAGCCTTTGCATATTCGGTCACCTTTCACACACCATACCTAATTGCCTTCAGCCACCTAGTGGCCAGTTATGAAATTGCAGGCATAGTGTCCAAAGGAAACTTGACTTCCTGAAAAGCTGACTTTGGAAACTCACGCCTATAAAGTAACCATGCAGTGACAACTTCACAAATACTGTTCCTAAATCACAAGTAAACAGGAACTAAAATTGAAGTAAGGAATCCTAGGTCACCTTTATTTTTCTATGTGGCAGTAAGTGCCAAAAGCTTTCATTTGGGGCACCAAATAGAATCACAAGAAAGGCTACCCAGTTTCACTTGTTCATTCCTAAAACTTGGGAAGGAAGGACTTCTGAGACTGTTTCGCTGTCCTCCATTTGTTTTCTGTGCCTGACAGCACCTCTGCGAACATGAATACAGTCTCCTGTGCATTACAGATTTCCATTTATTCGTCCAGACTCCATGTACGAATGAGGGTCATGGCCTAAGTTTCCCTCTCTGTGAAATACAAGGGTTAGATTTGTGAGGGTCTGGGATTTCTCTAAGAGCCATTAAGACCAAAGGAATAAGTACTTAGTGATTGGAATATTATGCAAAAGGAAAAACATTTCAGGGGAAAGGGGTCTTCTAGGCCTGCCCCAAATCCTCCCACATGGGAGCTGTATAAGGCCAGCTTTGTACCTCTCCTTATCCCTCGTCCCCACCCACTCCCATTTCCTTTGGAAGGCGCAGAAAGCGCCCTTGTCTTCAGTGTTTCCTCACAAAGGACTCCTACTCAAAGACTGCACACACAGCCAAGACGTGACCTTCACCTTCGCCCTCCACTTACTTGGTAAAAAGGGGTTCTTATCTTCTCGAAGTTTCGAGGGGAAAAGCAGTTAAGGTTAGCAGGACTTGAATGAAGATATAAATAGAAATGTGGTTTATAATTAATAGTGCCCCAAAACATCTGGAGGCATGAATCCAGGCCAGGCAGAAGGCAGCCGCAAACCAAGCGGGTGATGAGTGTGGGCTATGCAGTGTCTCCGTGTCTCTTGTGTGCTGCCAGTTTACCGGTGGGACCTGGAGAAGACCTCCTTTCTGCTCTCAAACCTATCACCTGCTCAATCTAATTTGTGAATTTCCTGGACTCAGACCTGGCACTTAGCAATGCACTGTGTGACTTGGGGACACCGGAAATCAAGCTCTGAGCTCTTTTTCTGTAGTCATGGCAATTTCAGAACTGAAGTTTGTGACAAGCAGAAGCCATGTCTTATTTTATATTGAAGGATGGTGGATTCCAGGGGCGATGGATTGAGTCAGATCCCTATACTGCCTCCTACTAGCTGTCTGGCCCAGGGAAAGTTACTTAACCCCTCTGTGCTGACTGACCTTATTAAAAGGGTGGGGATAGTATGCATATTGTTAAGCTGTTAAAAGGAAAAGGAAATTAAAGCCAGGTGTGGTGCCTCACTCCTATAATCACTCCAGAGACAAGAATTGTAAAACCTGCCTGGGCTGTAGAGTGAGCCCCTGTCCTTGTCAAAAAAAAAAAAAAAAAAAAAAAAAAAAAAAGGAAGGAAGGAAGGAAAGAAAAGACAGGCTGGAGATGTAGCTCCCTTGGTAGCATGCATTGCCTAGCATGAACAAGGCCCTGAGTTTGGTCCCAGTTCCACATAAACACATGGTATTTCTATAATCTAAACACTTGAGAGATAGAGGCAAGAAGATCAAAAGTTCAAAGTCATCCTCAATTAGACAGTGACTTTGAGGCAGCCTGGGCTCCATGAAGCTCTATCAAAAAAGAAAGGAAGAAAAAGGGGGATATTGCTTGATACAGTGCCTGACACATAATAAAACGATGTAAATCTTTACTAAGGAAACACATCTGAGCCAGGCCTAGTGGTGCAAGTTTGTAACCCAAGTACCTGGTAAGCTAAGGCATGAGTTCAAGACCAGTCTAAGCCATGTGTGAGTTTCAGGCTAACCTGGGCTACTTAAGTACTTGAGTACTCTGTCTCAAATCAACAAAACAAACAAAACATCTGAGTTGGGCCTGGTGGTGCAGACCTATAATCCCAGTTCAAAACCTGCTTGGGCAATTTAGTGAGACCTTAGATCAAAATAAAAGTAAAATAAGGACTGGAGAGAGGGCTCAGTGGTTAAGGCACTTGCCTATAAAGCCTAATGACCAGGGTTCAATTCCCCAGTACCCACATAAAACCAAGCTGCACAAAGGGGCGCATGCATCTGGAGTTTGTTTGCAGCAAACTTAACTTTAAGTGCCATTCTCTCTCCTATCTCTCTCCACTTGCAAATAAGTAAATATATATATCTATGTGTGTATATATATATACATACATATATATATATATATATATATATATATATTTTGGTTTTTTGAGGTAGGGTCTCGTTCTAGCCCAGGCTGACCTGGAATTCACTATGTAGTCTCAGGGTGGCCTTGAACTCATGGCGATCCTCCTACCTCTGCCTCCCAAGTACTGGGATTAAAGGTGTGCGCCACCACGCCCGGCTAATAAATATATTTTTTAAAAAGTCAAACAAGAACTGGGAAAACAGCACAGTGGAAGAGCGTTTACCTAGCACGCAGGAGACCCTAGGTTCCACCCCCAGCATGACAATAAGAAGAAACACATTCGTGTACCATCCCCCACCCCATATGCTTAGGGTTGCTGGCACATTGTAGCTACTCAACAAGTGCAGACAGAAGTGCAGACTGAGTGGGCACCAGACCTGTCACTCAGTGAGATTGTGCACAATTCTTCCTAAGACAAGAGTTGTAGGAATGAATAGGGGATCGTTACTCTTGCTACTGAGGCACCGGCATGGCGGGGCTGATGTGAACACCTTCATCCTCCCTCATCACCCTCTCTGCCTTGCAGATGCTGTGTTTTGTTGGCCTAGGAGAGGTGCCAGGGCTGAGGCACCTTGGTGGGTAGGAAGCCACCTTTCCTGATGCAGGGCTCTGCGGTGGTACCCACCTCTCTGCATGACCTGCTTAGCAGTAGGTCCATATTCTGGGTACTGCTGACATTATTCCCAGACAAAGCAAAGCAAGCACTTACAGAGACAAGCAGTTGACCTGTAGCATTTTGGCGCATGCGTACTTTACCTATAAATAAGCACGCAGCCTGAATGTTCAGGGTAGAGAAAGCAATGGACTGGAGGTCGTGAGAGGAGCCCAGGTCTAGGTCGTCTCAGCTTCCACATCTGACGAGAGCTCCCTCAGCACCCGGAGCCTCACCAGCTCTGCAGGGCCAGTTCGATCAGGTGTGTGCACAAAGGTGCATGAGAACTGGAGTTTATTGAAAACAGCTGTTCCCAGCCTGCCCCGCTACTTTCTATGCTGACTTGGACAGTCCAGGCAAGGCCCTGCCTTCTAACCAGCAGTCCACATGGCTCGGGGTCTGGAAACTAAGGGACTCCTGCTTTCCTAGGAGCAGTGGTCGGCCCTGTAGACAATTCTTCTCAAATTAGCAGAGTGAAACAATAAAAATGGGCTGGGGAGATAGTTCAGTGGTTAAAGGTATGTTGTAAACAGCCTTCTTGTTGCTGCACGGAAAACCCGACCAAAAGCAGTTTATAGACGGAATGTGGTTGTTTTGGCTTACAGTCTTGAGGCGAAGCTCCACGATGGCAGAGAAAATGATGGCATGAGCAGAGGGTGGACATCACCTCTGCCACAGCAGTGCAAACAGCGGCAGGAAGGTGTGCCAAACATTGGCAAGGGGAAGCTGGTTTATAATCCCCATAAACCCGCCCCCAACAACACACTTCCACAAGGTTCCTATTCCAAAACTGCCATCAGCTGGGGATCAAGCATTCAGAACACACTAAATTTATGGGGGACGCTTGAATCAAACCACTACAAGGTGATTGTTGTAAAGTCTGCTGTGTTTTGGTTCTCCAGTACGTACCCATGTAAAGCCAGTCACACAAAGTGGCACATGCATCTGGAGTTCATTCACAGCAGCAAGAGGCCCTGGCACACCCTTTCTCTTTTTCTCAAATCAATATTTTTTTTCCAAACTTTATTTATTTATTTATTTGGTTTTTCAAGGTAGGGTCTCGCTGTAGCCTGGAATTCACTATGTAGTCTCAGGGTGAACTCATGGCGATCCTCCTTCCTCTGCCTCCAAGTGCTGGGACTAAAGATGTGTGCCGCCACACCCAGCTAAATAATAAACTTTTAAAAAAACAATAAAAATGTAGGTCTGAGGAGGCATATCAGTCAGTAAATGTCTTGCTTTGCAAGCATGAGAACCTGAGTTTGATTCCTAGAACACAAGTTAAACAAACAAAATAAACAAGCAAACAAACACCAAAAAGCCATGTGTGGTGGTGAATGCTTGTGATCCCAGAGCCGGGAGTAGCCTGGCTGAGCAGATCTCAAGTTCAGTTTGGGTGGTGAGAGATCCCATTTCAAAATAATTTTTTTTAAATCCTCTTTTGGCTGCAGATATCTTTTCTTTTTTCTTTCTTTTTAAAAATATTTTATTCATTTTCAAGCAGAGAAATACAGAGAGAGAGAAAGAGAGAGAGCGAGAGAGAGAGAGAGAGAGAGAGAGAGAGAGAGAGAGAGAGAGAGAGAGAGAGAGAACACCAGGGCCACCACCTTGTGGGTCTGGCTTATGTGGGTCCTGGGGAATTGAACCTGAGGCCTTAGGCACTGGAGGCAAGTGCCTTAACCGCTGAGCCATCTCTCCAACCCAAAATAAATTTTTTAAAAGTGCGGCTGGGAAGATAGCCCAGTGGATAAAGTACTTGCCAAGCAAGTACCTGAGTGCAGACCCCCAGAACCCACATACAGCTGGGCATAGTAGAAGGTGACCGAGGGGTGACACCCAAGGTTGTCCATCCTCTGGTCTCCTTCGCACATGTGTACACACGTGAATGCCTGAGCACACACACTGTGTGGAACTCGGACATTGCTTATCCAGATGGTTTAGCTCAATCTCTAGTGAGGCTGTAGGCAAGATGTCGGGATCTGCTGCTGGCTGTGATGAGAGGCCCCAGCTCTTTGCCACATGGTCTTCTCCAAAGAGCTGTTTAAGTGCCCTTACATGTGGGTTAGCGTGCCTCGGTGAGAGAGATACCAGGAAGAGATCCAGGAGGCCACGGTGTCTTTTACAACCTAACCTTGGAAGCCATGTCATCATGGCCACCGTATCTGATTGGAAGCACGTCAGCCTTGTCCCAGATGGGCCATCTTGGAGGCCACCTCCATAGGTATTTCGGTTCTCACCAGTGGTTACAGCTCATGTTACTGGGCAAGGATAAGGGTTGAATTAGGACTTCGGAAAGATGGCCAAATCAGAGATCCTGGGCAGTACAACCTATAAATACAGAAACTGCATTGTTCATCCCAGAACAGGCTGCCAGCCCAGTGGCCTTCAGGAAGGGTATAGCATCTGACTGGCTGTGTGAGGTTGGACAAGGCCTGCTCTGAGCTCAGTTTTGACTTCCGAAAGTTGTAGCATGTGATGGCGTCTAGGGTGTCTGGTTTCTACCCCTGTGATCACAGGGCTCTGTTAACAGTGGTAAGACCACAAATTGAGTTGAGCTTGTGTGGTAGGAGTCCAGGCCATCACCAGGCTGGGTGGCTCCCTCAGCCTGGCCTTCGGATCTTAGAGAAGAGCTCAGACTGGTTCTGGAGGTTCTTATTTTCTCTTAGGGAAAACGGTGATTTCTGCCAGGCATCGTGTTGCATGCTTGTAATCCCAGAACTCGGGAAACTCCTGCTGGAGGATGGAGAATTTGAGGTCAGCCTGGAATACGTAGCAAGAACATGTCAGGAAAAAAATAAAAATAAAAAATTGTGGTCCTTAACCTTGATGGTCCAGGAACTCAGGTATTTCTGAAACTTCAGGGGGCTTTGCTTTACTCTGTGCAGCCCCTGGGATCAAGATGTTGCCCTTTCAGTCCTTTCTTGTACCAATCATGTCTCCACACTCTGGTGACCTCCCAGCAATCCCCTCCCCCACAACGTGCATGTGCCCTACTTTGCAGCCACACTGAGCTCTCTTGAGTTTCTCAGACCGGCCTTGTGCTCCATCGCTGGACCATTGCTCGGGCTCCTTGCTCTGCCTGGAAGATTCTTCCCACTTTTGATAGCCTGGCTCTCTGCTGGGTGTTGTGTCCCTGCCCTCAGAGGACCATGTCTATACGTCTCAGCCTGGCATTTGAGAGGGATGGGTGAAGGGTGCTTACTGATCCTGCTGATGAGGTTCAGGTAGGTTGACATGTGTTTCCTGGAGAAGCCGGGCCAAGAGGATACACAGCTCTGGGTTCAGGGAAAGGAAAGACTGTGGCTGAAGAACTAACCTTCAGTCAGTCCAGAGATCAGACAGATAGACAGAGAAAGAACACAAGCATGAGCGTGCTTTTGGTACTCACCGGCAAAATGGAGCTATCACAGTTAACCAGTGCCTAAATCATGAGTTATTATGAAGCTCGAATAACAGTCAATAGGAGATACAGGGCACAGGCACTGGAGAGATGGCTCAGTGCTTGAAAATACAGGGCAAGTGCTCAGCCTAGACCAAGTGTGCCGGCCTGTCTTCCTATGATCATGATATTCTTGCAGGAGGGGGCGGAACCTCAGAACACATGGGTGGGAGGTTGCTGAACAGAGTTGACTGTCTGGGCTTGGCTCTGCCAGCAGAGCCAAAGCTCAGAAAAAAGCAAGCTTTGGGGATGGTATCTATCCCTGGCAAACACAGAAAAGGCCCCTGTGGCTGGCCTGGTCAAGCCTGTGGTTCTTTTCCATGGGGATTTTCCTTCACACCGAGCATTAACAATGAACAAGTACCTCTCAGATCACTGCTGGGCCTTTCTGTTGTGACCCTCTGAGCTTGGTGCCCCAGCCCAACTGCCCATATTCTGTGGGCCATGCCACAGGGAAGCTTTACCCAGTATCCCTCCCACCCCCTTCCTGAGGACAGCTCCCTGCCGGGGTGGAGCTGAGGCAGCCAGACTGAATGAAGCCCTTCATTCCCAGCTCCCACTGGGAGATCAAGCCACTGCCCACCACGCCCACCACACCCAAAAGGAGCAGGGACACTTGGCGCTGGTGCTGGCCTCTGCCTTAACCACACTCCCTGGCCCCGCTCTGTCTGGGTCCTGGAAGGAGAGTCCACCCCTCACCCCAGCTCCCAGTGTGTGCATTGAGATGCACTAATAGAGAAAGTGTGTGTGCCCATACACAAGGCTGTCTAAATGAGAGAGGTGCCAGAACCAGACTGTGTGAACACACACTAGTACATTGACCCATTTAGTACACATCAGGATCTGCTGTATACCAGGCTTGTGCAGGGGCCCTCCAGACACATCTGTGAGCTTTGTGCATGTATTCTGCTCTGCAGAAATTCGATGAAGAGCAGGTCTGTCAGAGCATTACCCAGGGTGGTGAACTGCAGGGGAGGGCGAATTCAGGCCTGGGAGAGGAGAGATGCCTCTTGTGCTCCAACTGGCCTGCCAAGGCCTTGCCAGGGAGGTGACATTTACAGTGAAATCTGACAGTTGGAAGGCTTAGCTGCGCTAAGGGCAGTGGGTGCAGGGCCCTGGGGGAGGAGCAGCGAGCCCACAGCCTTGAGCGGGAAGGTGGCTGTGTTTGGGGCGTGGGCACAGGAAGAGGCAATGTGAGGGGAGATGAGCTCCAGGAGAGGCAAGAGCCAGTGCCCACATGGCCTCGCAGGCCACAGGAAGGCATCTAGTTTTCTGCTCAGTGCCCTGTGTACTCACTGACTCTCTTTTATACAGTTCAAGGCCCACCATAAAGGTAAGTCTTCTCACCTCAGTTAACCTAATCAAGATATTCCCTCACAGGCTTGCACAGAGAGTAACCTCATCCTTCACAGGTAATTCTAGGTCCTGCCAAGTTCACATTCAACATAAACCATCACAGTTTCATGTTAAGAATCTTCTGAAGGTGGGCACGGTGGTGTACACTTGCAGTCTAGGCTGATGCCGGGGGATTGCCCTAAATCCAAGACCAACGTAGTTTACATAGTGAGCTCCAATCTGGCCTGGACTACAGAATGAGACCCTGTCTCAACAAAAGTATATAATTTTGTCAACTGAAAAGTGTGCTGGGAAGGGGGCAGGAGGAAGATAGGATGTCAAGGCAGATTGAAGCTTTTTGATACAAGGTCTCACTCTGTAGCCCAGGCTGGCCTGGAACTCACTGTGTAGTCCAGGCTGGCCTCATCGTCATAACAATCTTCATTCCTCAACTTCCCAAGTATTGGGACTACAGGCATGCACCATCACACCCATTTGAGAATTATGGTGTTTTTGCATGTCTGTTTCCCTGAGTATGTAGGGGAGGGGATGCTCACCTGTATGAGTGGCTGATGGCTGCCTCAAGATGTGGGGTGACTGATCACTTGTCTTCATGTCAGTTCTTTGCTGTTTCAACCTGCCTGGTGAAGGAATGACCTTCAGAGGAGAGATGGGAGCTGTGTGAGGGACACGTATGCTGATGGTGGTGGGAGATTCCGGAAAGGCTGTCTACTGCAAGGGATGGGGGTGGTGCTGGTCTTGGGAGTGGAAGCCAGATAGACAGATTGGGTATCTGGGAATATTCACAGTGCTTGATACAGACAGGCCGGGTTGAACCACACCCTACCTACCCTAACCACTTGACCTGGACTCCTATGAGGTCTCCTGGATTCAGCATTTGCTATGGGCTGGGCTCAGGGGAGCACTGTGTACCAGTTCACTAAGTGCTCACAGTGATCCTCTTAGTGATGTGTGACAGTCCCCATTTTGCAGTTTGAGGAAAGAGTTCAAATAAACTTTGACCTGTCTGTGTCACACAAGAGGCAGAGACAGATGTTCTAGTCAGGACTCTCTTGGTGACAAGAAATAGACTCATCTCAATCTGCTTTTAAGAGGGAAGGCAGAGCTGGGGATGGAGGTCAGTTGGTAGAGGGCTTCCTTCCAGCACTGTGTAAATCTGAATGTACTGGTGCATGCCTGTAATCTCAGCCCTTGGCAGGTAGAGACAGGATGATCAGAAGTCAAGTTCAAGGTCAGCCTAGAATATATCAGGCGTCTCTCAAGCTTTTGGTTTTACTTTCTTTTCTGCTGACTTTATTTCTCAAGTCCATGTGCCCTAGATGGTGACAGGTACTAGAAGCCTGGGACTGGCAGGTTGTGAGTGAGCAGCCACTATAGAAAGGGAGCGAAGGCAGGCAAAATCTGCCTCTGCTTACCACGCTGGACTTCAAGCCAGCGGCAGGGTCTTGGTATGGATCTAAAATAAAGACTTGGGAGCCAAAACAGAGTATGAAGTCAGGACTCTGGTGGCTGACCTTGTTTGTTCATCAGAATCATCTCCCCTAGATCCACACAGGCCTGCTTCTTGCAGCCTTGACGTAGAGTCTCTCCCAAGTTCAGGTGAAGGACAAGAACAGCAGGTGAGCAGGACTAGGTGTCAGTGCACAAGGCTGTAGCTGCTGGGGATCGCCACTTTGGCTGTGTCTGTACTGTATGTGGCCTGGTGAGGAGCAGGTGACCTGCATTCCCAGGCCACAGGAGCTGAGAGGTGGCATCACACACACTTCCAAGAGCTGTGCAAAAGGCATAAGCAGGGTGATATAACAGTGGCATGACTGTTATGGGGGTAACCAACTACTTTCTAATTTGACTGGAGACCTGCTTCACAGGAGGGAATACATGCCTGGTACTGAAAACCCAGTCTAAAACCTGTGGTTGGGAAAGTCATAGGCCCTAGGAGGGAAGCTACTCATGTTGTTTAGCTGAATGTATATGAGTGCATTTATATGCTCATCAACTGCCTTCTAAATATGTATGTCCATAGACTAATGCTGCTCTCAGCTCTGGTCAGAGAAGCATCTTTTTGCAGTGGGCTGTGATTACTGGGGAGACTCAAAACTCATCAAGGTGCTGAGAATAAGTGACTGTGAATGCTCAGCCCTAATGGGGACATCTGTATCACCCCTGCCTGCCAAGGCTCAGGGAACACTATGGGAGAGAGATGTGGAAAGGATGTA
>PVHP010021242.1:0-23133 GCA_004024765.1 Zapus hudsonius
GTCCCAGAATGAGGGCTGGATCTGGGATGTGGCCCCAAAGCGGTAACCAACCAGGAAATATATAGATAAGGGAGGGAACCAGTAGAAATGCCACACACCTTGTAACCTGAGTTATATTATAATTAAGTAGTTTCTTATCTATAAATACCCTGCTCCTTTGTTCTTCGGGGCTCCATCTTGCCTGGACACAGGGCAGCCTCCTTGCTGGTGGAGCCCAAGGAGGAGCCCGATTGCGCAATCGAAAAGTAAAAACACCTCTTGCTTTTGCATCTGCTGGTGTGGTTATTGGAGTTTTGGGGTACGCTCTCCTGAGAGAGGCCTTGTGGGTCTTTCAGTCCCACCTGATCAACTGATAGTCTGACACGGAGATGGGCCATAAAGGCTCTGGAGGAACTAAAGTAGGCCCAGAATAATCAGTTTCATTTGCAACATTCCATCTCTACAGGAGATAGTTCTATCAGCCCATTCATTCAGCCTTATCTGAGGTGCATGCAACACTTCATGTTCAGTTCAGACAAGGAAAAAAGAGATAAGGAAAAAAAATCCATGTTCTTCTTGCTTTTAGTCAAAAAAAAAAATTATTCACTTTGGGAGTTCTATTACCCTAATTGCCTAGCTAATTTCGGTCTGCTATCAGCTGTTCAATTAAAAGTCCAATGAGTATCTTTATGCTGAAGAACCATGGTGTCAGTAACATCTGACTGGCAGTGACAGCAGACACAAGTGATTTACTAGTGGCTTACTCTGAATTTACCTTCAGCTTCTCCCTGCTACCTCTGGCTGCTGATAAAAAAGCAATATCTCCCCCCCCCATAGGAAAATAACAAGTGTTAGTCTAATTCTCTGTTCCTAGAAGCAGTCTGCACACTTCTCAATAGGAAAATTCCAGAAGTTAGTCTTGTATAAATTCAGGGCTGTGCTCCCTGTGGTAGTTTTGAATAAATGTCCCCCCAAAGAATTAAGGGTTTATTAAAATTGTAAATTGTCTACAGCCAGTTCTGGATACAGGAAGTGTGTCACCTTGGCCAGATCCTAGGGTTCACCCCTAAGGTATTTCTGAGGTGGGTCTGGAATTTTAGCTATACATATGCAAAAAGCAGTCTGAGCTCAAGCCTGGAGTTCCTTTTGTTAGTTTGGAGTGTGCTTGCTTGTGGTGCTGGTGGTGGCCTTCTGTCTCTGTCTCTGCTTGCTTCTGTGAAAGGAGGCCAGCCTTTCCTTAACTTCTTCCCCTGGATCTGTTCAATAAATATTTTCCTCCCCATAATCGTGTGTGGTTTGGAGATTCATCCCAGTGGCTGACCAGGACACTCCCCAAATGGACAAGTCTTCAAAAGCTGCACCAGGAAAAGAAACAGCATATATATATATATATATATATATATATATATATATATATATATATATATATATATATATATATGTGTGTGTGTGTGTGTATACAACATGTATATGTATATGTATATATATATGCATGCATATATTGTATATGGATAGCATATGTACTGTGATCCCTGTTAGGACCATGAGTGCATGCATGACTGGAAGAGCTTCTTGGATCCAAGGTTTTATTTAGAGCTGGTGGTGAGTGCAAGGTTTCAGAGGGTACTCTGAAGAAGGAGCAAATAGGAAAATGAAAGGGGGGCTCCAACCTGCATGAGAGAGGGCGAAAAAGGTTTCTAAGCCCTTTGAGGGAAGGGCAGGAAAGTAGTGCTTAACATGGGGTACAAGGGGGATTGACTGGACACCACAATATTTCACAATTTTTTCACTTTTTCTGGACTATATATCCAAATACATTTTAACAGAATTTAACTATATCATGCCAAGCAATGCAAGTAGCACTCTTTTATGTTGTTGTTATTGAATGCCATATATTTTTCTTTGCTTTAACTATTGTCATTATGTAGAGTTTGAAGAGGCTCCACATGGAACCCCGCAGAGAGTGGTGGGATAAGCAAGAGACCTAGAAGCACAGCCAATCAGTCAGCATAAGCCAGCGAGACAGACAAAAACGATCTTCAACACAGCCTAAAGCATAAGTACAGAGGACCCTAAGACCTCAGCAATAAAGCAACCTTAATACTCACTCACCATGACTCAGGGAACTCAGCAGAATAGGGGTCAGAATATTGTTTGAGCCATGGTGGGGAGAATATCCAGAGACATGGCCCCCCTCAGTAACAACATACAAAGGGTGGGGGTGGAATCTAATTGACTCCTAGGCTATCCATAACCCTCTACCCCATGGACTGATCCAGACTGCCAATGGAGGAGGATGTCCCTCTGATTGGGAACAGGGAAGAGGGAAATTTGGGAACTGGGGACACCAACACATTATTTGCTCATTCAGTGTATGTAAATATGGATAATAACGATATATTTTATTTAAAAAAATAAAAAAGTAAAGTAAAAAAAAAAGGAAGTGGTCAGCAACCATAAGAGTTTTGGTGTCACTTTAGGAAAGAGAAACCAATGTACCATATACTATAACATGAAAACTTTAACTAAGTTGTGAGCTGAAGTCACTGTCCTACAGCAGCTGTTTTCAGATGTCTCCAGAGACCTGGGGCATGAAGTGGTATGTCAAAGCTAGAGACCTGACCTATAAATAATTAGAAGTGTGAACAGAAATCCTCAATGTAATTATTAACTGTTAATACAGTCAACAGCACCTGATGCCTGCCCTTCCCACAGCTCAATTCTCCTGGCTCTCTGAACCATTCCCCAGCCCCAGCAAAGGCCAGATGCTGCTCCTCTGAGGTACACCTGGCTTTTTCTTCCAGGGATTTAAACAAAGTAAACTTGAAAAGTCTAAATCAACATCTCTAACTAAAATCTCAAGAAATTTCAAAGATCTTTCTGGAAATTTACAGTAGTTATACTCCTCATTTCTTTTAATGGTGTCTAAGTGTTTTTCAAAAGTAGGTTAAGGACTACAAAGTAAGTCCATAACAGACCGCACTCCGGTGTAATACAGCATCTTAGCAGCATCTTAGAGAGGTGCCAGCTTGTCGCTGGTAAATATATACATGAACCTCTTCCATTTGAAACTGGAAATTTCCTATTGTCAAATGTTTCTAAGCTCTTTGGTAAAAGCAGGGAAAAATAACAATGTTAACATTTTACAAAATGCTTCCATATATTTTGCATATTTGCTGCATTTTTCATAACATTCCTGTGGGATATTTATGCTATGTTGAACTGGATAAGGAACTAATATTAAGAGGATTTTTGATCATTTTTAAAAGCTTCCAAGACATGATGGTTAACTTTATGGTGCAGGAATTTTGGGGCCCAGGGCGCTCCCCAGTTTTATGAACCCCAAGTTTTGGGTTCTTTCCTAATCTTTAGTGAAGTATAATAAAGATGGAATCAAGAAAGACAAATTATGAATTATTAAGTTTACTCGGGAGAAATCACAAATCATGGAGTTTATTTAAGGGGAATTGGGATCTGGGAAGAAAGGCCAGAACACACTTTCATGTGGAAAATATACTCCAGAGAGACTGAAATTTTAGACAAAAACTGGAGTAAAGCCAGGAACACACTGGGATCTAGAAGAAACTGGGGTTTCCAGGGAAGGATTAGAGTGAGGCTGTGTACACATGGAAACCTTTGAGGAAAGGTTTGAGGGGGCCTCAAACTCGAGAAATGTGAGATCTAGGCAGTATACACATTGGCACTTGTTATGTGTTGTTATGTGTTTTCCCCTGGAGGAAACAAGTTTTTTTTTTCTTTTTTTTTTAACGTGGTAGAAGAGAAAACCACATGATGTCCACCATGGAGGAGGTCAGTAAACCTGGGGTTGGGGGTCCCATCCTTAGCCATGCTGCTGGGTGAGGACAGAGACTAAAACTCACATGGAGAAAGGAAGGACTGGAAGAGCCAAAAGGAAGAAAGGGAGCGTGGCTCTCACCTTTATAGGTTGATTCAGGTAGGTAGAGAAAAGATCCGATTAGCTATAAATCTGGAGGATGGATTCCAAACTCCACCCACTCCTGCGTTGGTGGGGTAGTAGCAGTTGGACTGTGGATAGCAGGGCGTGTTGTAGATGAGTGTCAGACAGAGAGTTCTGGTTTTCTAGGAAAGATGGCATGTGAAAGGCATCTTCTGGTTCTCCTTGGGCTTCAGACCCTCCCTGAAACTTAATAAATAAGCTAGCTTCCTCCTGTGCTTCATTCATATGTGAATTCAGACAGCAGAATACTTAACATATTTGGGCAAGCATTATACTGAGCGTTTCTGTGAGAGAACTTATGGATGAAATGGATGTTAAAATGGGTACACTGAATAAAGCACATGGCCCTACCTCTTGTGGGAAAAAAAAAGCTAACTGTCCCTTGTGAAAGTGTTACAGGCAACTTTCCCTGGGGAGACTTTAACACACACCTATTCATCTCAGATAGGGCTCATATGACAGAGCACAGTATGATTGTACGAAAACCAGTTTTGATGAACAATGAGTTTACTGTGTCTATCTACAGAGCAAAGAGAAGGGTTGCTCTGCTCACAGGAGCCATGGATAACCCAAAGGCAGCTGCATGACCACAAAGCCCACTCACCCAGGGATGGGTGAAGGCTCAAGCTGCATCTTGAGCTCACTGCACCACTTGCAGGTTGATAGGCTGCCCAGTAGAATCCTCCCAGACAGTATTTTACCATTTGTATATCTTTAGGGAGGGTTTACAAACTTTTCCAGACTTGTTGGCTTCCTAAGTCTCCTGAGTTTCCTTCCTGCCCCCAGGAAGGAATACTTCAATTCCTATATATCACTGGCCACAATGTGTACCTCAACAGTTGTTTATGACTCCTATAATCTTGGGGAGTGGTCATGTGAACTTTGAAGTTGCAGTTCTCCCTAGTGTGTCAACCTCCATGAAGGATTATTTCAATTTGGAGGAAATTGCTAGCTATACAACACACAGACGGAACCATTGTGCTATAGCAACTTCAAGTGAGAATATTCACTTTGATCCTAAATTCAAACTCAAAGTGAGGCGTCTTTTCTTCCAGGGTTTTGGGCTATAACTATACCACGAGGCCTACTGGGGTCCCAAACTGCCTGAAATAATCTGTAGATCTTGTTTTTGTTAGCATTCAAAATAGCATAAGCCAACAAATTATAAAATCTACATATTAGCTATCATCTATTTGTCTAATGTATCTATCATCTATCTACCTATCTGTCCACTTACCTATCTACCATCTATCCAGTTTCCTTAGAAAACACTTAATGACCTATGTGGTTCTGTCCTAAACACCTTACCTCCCTCCATAAAGTGTTCGGGAAGACATCACACAAAGCCTATCTGCGTACTCATGAATGTTGACTCTTCTCTGAGAGACTTCTCTGCTAATTTCTCTTACTACATTCTTCCTGGTCTTATGGAGAGGGGCTTACCCTTAGCAAAAACTCCACTGTTGCAATACTGATACAATAACAACCTTGGTGTCTGACTCCTCCCGCCCCCCTCCAGCAAAAAGGCTAACCATAGAGAATGGTGAGGTACATTAGAAAAACAGAATCTACACTTGATCTTAGTCAAAAGTCCTACAAGCTATAGAAAAAAAAGAGTGACAATGAAAATGTATATATATTTTATGCAAGAATGCTTCGAAGCATCCATATTCTGTCAGTTTTAATAAAAAGTAATACATCACATGCTATCCCAGAATTCAATTGTATGTATATATGGTTCTCTGAAGAACCTTAATACACATAGGAAAAAAATGACAGAAGACAAAGAACACAAGTTCAGTCTCATGTGTTCTGATTAAACCTGTGAGTTTTTACCACTTTTTTTTACATTGTTGCTGCTTTCACTTCCTTTATTATATATGAATATATAGATGCTCCTGTACCTGTCAAGGGGTCTCAGTATGCATGAATATATAGATGCTCCTGTATCTGTCACGGGATATTAGTATGTATGAATATATCAATGCTCCTGTACCTGTCTTGGGTTTTCTTATGGTAAGGGAGAAAATGGTAGAGAAAAGGCAACAACATTTCCTTATTCTTATTAATTAAAATGTCAGACTCAATGAAGTTATGTAATATTTATGAAAGTGACGTAGATAGATTGGAAATCTAACATTAATAATTAAATACATTATTATATCATAAAATTCACCCCAAGCATTTCACAATAATATGAGATCTAAACAGAATTTATAATCATAAAATCCAGCATGTGAATAATTTTGTATACAAAAATACATGCATTTTAATGATGCCCAAAAATGCCATGTACAAGGAGTTACATTTTATCAATGAAAATCATATTTTATGAAGTTTGTCAAGTTTAGAGATTGAATGAGTAGTTTTTATAACATACTTAACCCTAGGTAACAACGCATTATACAGCATTAATATTTACTGGGAGATGCAATGGGTACAATGACAAAATAAAAACATATAATCATTTCTTCCACAACTGTCATGGCTCTAGTTCCTCTGTTCTTCTACTAGTGAGGCTCATTGTGACATTTTCAAGAACCCCTTCTGCCACTTGGATTGCACTATTGAAACTAATCAATGAGTTCAACAACAGAAAAATTGCTAACATTCAACTGTATAGTATACAATAGACTAAAAATTCGAAATAAAGTAAAGCAAGTCCATTTACAGCCCTGAAAAGATGAATAACTGGCAAAGTTCTTGCTGCACAAGCAAAAGGACCCCCGTTTGGATCTCTAAAAAACACATAAAAATACTGGTCACAGCAGCACATGCCTGTCATCCCAGTGTTAGGAAAATGGAGACAGAGGGTTTGTGGAGCTCATTATGTAGCTAGTTAAGGGGAAGCACCGAGTTCCAGCTTCAGGGAGAGAAAGACCTTGTCTCAAAATACAAGGTGAGAGCAATTGAAGAGACAATCAACTGATTCTTGACTTCTATTCACACACATCTGTATGAATACACATACACACGTGTCCACACATGTATGAATATGTACATACAACATAGACATACACAGACACAAAGAGAAAAAACATCTTAAATTCTATCTACAGTAGTACCCAAAGTAAAATTCCAAAGAACAAATTCATCAGAATCAGTGCAAATCTCATAATAAAAAAAAACTATACTCTTGAAAGAAGTTTAAAATGTGGATCACTGAAAGATATCATTTTTTTCCAGTGTTGTAAGACAGACTTCAGGTAACATGGGAGATTATAGGCTGCCTCTGTGAGATGTGGGTAAAGGGAGAGAGTCAAAATTAAAAAGTAGACATTATCTCTGAGAGAGTAATTGAGAGAGTGCTTCAGAAAATCCCAAAGAAGGTGATAGGGTATTAGAAAAAAAAAATAGGGCACATGACCAGAGCATGAACACAGCTTCAGCTGGTCACTTCCTTCACTCAGAGAGAGAACTCATGCCACTTCCAAAATGTGAGCCAGGCAAAACCTAGGCAAGGTTACCCTCCCTAAAAGCCCACAACTCTTTCAATCCTCAAGTCCACTTGGGAGTTCCTCTGACAGATAGCTCCATAGCAGGGATGAATACCAGATTGTCAGGCTATAGGACTCAGAGAGCAACAAACGGTGCCATCTTGAGAATCTATTGCTTAACACTGAGCTTCCCCCAGGACCTGAGTTCAGGGATGAACAACCACTCAGGGAACTGCATTTTGGCCTCCTCCAGCCTCTTGGTGACAGATGGCTCAGAGAGGTACTGATGAAAATAGGACTATCAAACAGTGACAAACTAAAGGGTGTAGGGGGCAGGCATCTGGCTCATCCTGGGAAGTTCATAAAGAGATATACCCCACATTCACATTCAGTGATTGGGTCAGATATCCTAAACTGAGAATTATCCTGGAGATTGATATCATTGGATCTGAGGCTAGCAGTGAACAACATTCTGCCATAGAGCCTTAGGATTCTGAAGTTCTGGGAGGATACATGACATTTGTGAGTGCATTGCTACACCAGGGTCATCCATATATACTAATTCTTGAAAGTGTAAAGACTAATCCTCTTCCTACACCCATCTCCAGAACGTACTTGCTTCCCATGCTCCCAAATTACTTATGAGACAACATCTTGTGAAAACATTAGCCAAATGTGATGGATATATCTGGTTGTCCACTAAGTTAATCTCTTCATGTAAACAGACCTATGGGATGACTATGCAGGATTTTCTATCAGGATAAATAAATAGGATGATCTATTCTAAGTATGGGTGAGACCAAACCATGGGCCAGGGACTGATTACACAGGAGAAAGCACACTGAGCAGAAGCATTCATCATTCTCTGCTTCCTCTTTGTAGACTGAGTGTACCAGCTGCCTCAAGTTCCTGCTGTCATTCTCTTCCCTGCTCCTATGACAGATTGTACCCCTGTAAACCTACAAGTGATAATGTATTTGATTATGTATTATTTGTATATAATGGTATGTAATATTGTTATATGTGTTCATGATATTTCATCCAACAGAAATGTAATACAGATTTTTGAGAAGACAGATAAATGCCTCTAAACATATGACCTACCAAAATTACATCCAGAAGATATAAACAGCTTGAACAGAGTCATAACAAGTGTACAATGTCCAATGGATTAGACTTTCAGACAATAAACTGATAGAAAATTCAGGGAGATAGCTAGTCACATGAGGCAGAATGTCATGAGTGATGTATACATTGATGGCACTTAATCTATCAAACACCAGGGTTTACTCAGAATTGCTTCTTTTATCAGTCAGTTTATAGATGTTATTGTTTGGGGTTCAAGTCTCTAGCTCTAGCACTTCTAGGTTCTATCGCCAGTCCTCTCCCTGAGAATGGTTTTTATTTCAGAAGAAAACACCTCCTCCAATATGCAAATAGGTCCTTGTCTGCCTATGTAACTATACGACCATTCCTTAAACATAATTGTAGATGCCTAAACCCCTGTATTTTACTCTCTTCTCAAAATAACTTTCTTACATACTAATATTTACTGATTGCCACATCACAAGACAATTCTCCCAAAATTTTAAATTTAGTCTTAGAGAACATATAAGTGTAAAAATATGATATCTTTAGTATTTTTTTATTTTAGGAGTAATTTTCATATCTTCCATTAAAATATACCATCATCATCTATATATTATATGTGAAGTTCAAAGTCAAAATAACTTTGGTTCTCACAAAATAATGTTGATATTTGTAAAATTAAGTGTTGTACTTAGCCACACACCACTGGGATGAATCTCCAAACCAGGCACAATTTTGTGGAGGAAAATATTTATTGAACTAACAGATCCAGGAGAAGTTAAGGAAAGGTTGGCCCCCCTTTCACAGACCCAAGCAGAGACTGAGAGGCCCAGCACCTCCAGAAGCAAGCAGACACACTGTGACAATGTTACTCACCAAACAGGATTGCCAGACTTGGGTTCTGGCTGCTGTTTGCATATGTATCCCTAGTATTTTGCATCCAATTTAGAAATACCTTAGGCCAGACCCCAGGAGGCCAGGCCAAAGGGATGCATCCTCCAGCCAGAAGGCTAGAGAAAATTTACAATTGTAATAAATTCTATTGGGGGATATATACTCAAAACTACCACATTAAGTAAATAACTAATGACCTGAATTATAAAGTATTTGGGATAATACTCAGTTTATCAAATGTTGCATTATAGAACATATAGATTTCTTATTAACACAAGCAAAAAGAATAAATTTGCTATTTAAATGGAACTCAAGTGATGGGTCAGCAGTTACAGGCACTTTCTTGCAAAGCCTGATGACCTAGGTTTGCTTCCCCAGTGGCCACTGTAAAAGCAGATGCACAAAGTAGCACTTGTGTCTGAGCTTCATTTGCAGCAGCACTAGGCTCTGGTGCACCCATTCTCTCACCCATTCTCTCTCTCTCTCTCTCTCTCTCTCTCTCTCTCTCTCTCTCTCTGCCTCTGTCTGCAAATAACTTTAATAATAATAATAATAATAAAAAAATAAATGAATTCACTACTTAGAGCCTTCAGAGGACAATGTAAAATAAAAGTCCCAGAAAGGCACTGAATCACCATCAGCTACTTTCTACTGTAATGGACTGATAAAAACTCCTGTGACCACAGGGGGATGGAAGGTTGCAAGATCAGAGTCAACCTTTAGCTCCTCAAGAGCAGTTCATTTCTTACCAGCTGTGTCTGACTAATCATCAATGTGACTATCAGTTGATCAGGTGCTGACCTTTTTTGAATGAACTAGCAGACCACCAACTTTCACCAACCCAAGAGCTAAGAATGTCGTTAGAGAGCATCTGAAGCCTATGGTGGAGACCCCAGCCCCCCATCCCTGCCCTGCTTTGTTGTAACCAGCCTTCCTGATGATATTTGAAAGTACCTTGATTTATGACTTTTTTCTCTTCTGTGCCTAAAAAACCTTCATGAAATTATGAACACATTGGAATATTGAATTGGGGTGACCTAAATCTGTGTTCCTGGGCCATGGCTGCTCTTATTTGGCTCCAGAATAAACCCTGCTATTCCCTTTGAGGTGAGAGTTGTATTTTTGCATCAACAATGTACTTTAACCATCCTACATTAATTAATTTTAATCAATTTCTGGTAAAAACGATGTTTTTGGTACCCAATTAGGTTTTTAGACATAACTAAAAGTAGCCATACTGAATATATAAAATCATGATTCTAGTATTCAAGTATTTTGATTTGATAGTTCAAATAATAATTTATGTTTGGTTAAGTAAGAACAAAGAAAGAAAGTATATGATTAAAATTATACATTTGGTTTACAAGTTGCTCTGTCATAATGGTCTCTATATATTCATTTATTCAGAAATGGTCACACACCACCTCTTCTATTTCTATTTTTTTCTTTTCTTCCACTGATCACACATTATGCTCTCTTTTTCCCCATGAGAATGTAGTTGCCTTACTTAAAAAAAAATCTCCTTTAATCCCAAATTTCACCTCCTCCACAGAGCATTTCTGAAGCAACTGGATGTCCGAATACACACATGATTATACTTGTAAAACATCATCATCTAACATAAACTTTGTCATATTCTTTATGTTTGAGAAATTCATGGGGGAAATATTATGCAATTCTTTGTGACTTTCAACACCATTGTTAATTTCTTCTTGTGGGAGCTTTTCCTTCAGTTGTTGAGAGCGCTTTTGACCAGAGCTGCAGGGTTCAGGTCCTAGAAGAGAGTCAGATTAGCATGAACAAAGAAACTCAGAAGTCAATTAGTAAAACAGAAGTAGAGAAATCAGGGGCCTCTCTGTCCCACCTGGGAACAGAGGCACTGGATCTTGGCCTACTGTGTTTTTTTCCTTACGCTTATGCAGGTATAATTTATATATGCATCACAAATAATGACCTTGACATAATACAGACTGTTCTGAGAGAACATCCTTGATTTTTGGCATGTGGTTTTAAGATAATTGGTTTGTCAGGCAGAAATTCGGCTAGTGTAAGCAGAGCATAGGGCCTGTGATTAAGACTCAACTTCTGTAAGTTACTTGGGGTGGTAAGGTTGACTGCATTGTTTTATCTGCCTCTGCATGCATGTCTACACAACTTGTGCCATGTAGACATTCTTGATGTAGGATGCTGTGTATGCAGGGGCATTTCAGGCATGACAATGCCTCTGAGAATATTTATTGTTTATTTCTTTAGCTTGAAACAAGATTGCTACGAATATTTTAAAACAACACAGGATAAATAGTCTGTATCACAGAAAGACCAATTGACAAGTTAAAAAAAAAACATGAGTTGGCCCATGGAAATTAGGTATTACTCATTCTGGCATTTTGAAATACAATTTCTTTCAGATGATTCTTATAGCCCCCACCATGTCTTCCCTCCATATCTTTACATATCATATGTGTCCTTTTTCCCTGTAATGATTGCAAATGCATTGAAAGATTTGCCCTTAATCTTACTGTGTATTAAAAACTTGAATGATAGAGCTGCAGAGATGGCTCCGTGATTAAAGTGCTTGCTGGCAAAGCCTGACCGCCTCTGTTTCATTCCCCAGTACTCACATAAAGTGATATGCATAAAGTGGCTCATGCATCTGGAGTTTTTATACAGTGGCAGGAAGCCCTGGCATATAGATACTCATCATATTCTCACTCTTTCTATCTCTCTTCCCCCCTTGCAAATAAATGAAAGTATTTTTAAACTTGTATTTTTTTTTTATTAAGTAGAAATTTTGTAGGAACAAGTCATGTGTTGGGTCACTGTTTCCGTCCTCCCTGCCCCCATTCCAATGAGGGCACTCCTCAGTGTGATTGCTGGTATGCCTCATGGGATTGAGGGCTATGTGTTGTGGGAGCAACATTCAGCCATTAGGAGGGGGGTGGCAATGCCTTTGGATATTCCCCCACCATGGCTCTTACACTCTGCCCCCTCCTCTGAAAAGTTCCCAGAACTATGGTCCATAAGTTTTAAGTCTACATTAATGTTGAACTCTTAGCAGCTTTTAGATTTCTGCATTGGAACATTTTGAGTATCCATGGTGTCTGTCTTCCTCACCCTGGCTCAGGTTTTAGAGTTCACTGTGGGAGCAGCACTCTTGCTCATCTCTCCACTTCCTCTGTGGTTTCCCCTGGGCACTAGCTGATGTGTTAGGGGTGGTTCATCTCCTGCCAAGGAATCAGCCATCATTTCAGGTCTTGTTGGTGTTTAAGTCGTTTACGGTTCTTGCTGCCTTCCACAAGATAAAAGATTTTCCAATGGAGAGTGAGATCAGCGATGATGAAATTGGATAAGCATTATCAATTTGGCAAAAACATACGTGCATAGCCTCTCTTTAGGGCTATGGCTAGTGGAAACTTCCCCTTGGAGTCCAGATTCTTCGTATCCATAGGAGTTTGGCTTGGATTTCAGTTGCAGCTCTGAGTTCCTTACCACTGAGCAGATCTCATAGATCTCTTATCCAATCAGAGAGCTCTTGATTATCAACCTAGGTTGAGTTCCCCTATTGCACAGGTGTGTACATCTTGTCACACTGGTTGCTGTCATATAGCAGTGTCCCCTCCTTTCTCCGAACATTGTTGGCCTATTTCCCCTGGCAGTTAACGCAGAGCTTCCCAGCTCTATACGGGCTAACTATCAGGGAACTGGCTTCCTTCCAGATTCCAGCTGGGTCTCTCGAAGTTATAGGTCTGCAGCATTTGGTGTCTTTTGCAATAGGTTCTTATATTTTATCTTGGGTGGGTAATCTTTGCTTAGTTGCTGGTGGACTTTAAATTAATAAAACTCCAAAAATATGCACAGTACTGATAAGATTTAGTTACTATCTACAGTAACCATAATTTAAAAATTCTTAATAAAGTTTGCAATCCAAAATTATGGGGAAATAAGGGCAAATTAACAAGATACCTTTTATATTTGTTTCTTGTCAACTGAAAACTGATTTACCATACCTTATGAACTAATATGGGGTCCCTTATTTGCTATTCATGTATTCTGGAAACTATTATTATTAGAATCAGTTAAGATTTCTATAAATCAAAAAGTATTAAAGGATAAGTTATCTTCTTATAACACTTATTACTATAATTCGTAATTAGTGATTTGTAAACTCTCTAGAAATGCCTCTAGAATATTTTTATTAAAATAGCAAATATTTATTAAGAACAGATTGCAGTTGACAATTTCATTGAAAGCTTGTGACTTAAAAGCAAAGAAAAAAAGGAGTATAAAATATTTTGTTGAATGAAATGTCAGACTAAAAATAATAAACTTAGCTTGGTTTCTGGAAATTCTGCATGCTTTTAAGACTGACATCAAGATGTCTCAACATTGACAACAGTTTAGAACATTTTAGTTGCTTTCTGGAGAACAATGACTTCATCTGCTCCTTTCTTCTGAGAAAAGAGGCAGTATTTGGAAGACAGTTAAAATAGAGTCTACCATTAAAATCTTCATGATGAGTCAAGAAAAAACAAGAAAGTGAAAGAAAATAAAGAGAAGAGGAAAAATACAAAATAAGAGGAAACTTGTTATCAATGGGAGGTAACTTTTCCATTTTGTCAGTTGTCTTTTTTTGTAACAGTTTATGTCATAGCCCTTTAGATTCTTTTGTTCTAAATATAGCTTGATTTGTTGTAGTTTTCCACCTGTAATTTTAGTGTAGGTCAATAATCTACCCACATTCGAAACTCTAAACGTTTGATATTGATTCATTTAGAGTGCTTTACAATGAGGACACTGGGGCAGCACTGTGATCCTTTTCTCTGTCTCCATGGTGATGTTCTATCATGCGTATCTGTATAACTATATCTATCTATCTATCTATCTATCTATCTATCTATCTATCTGTCTGTCTGTCTGTCTGTCTGTCTGTCTGTCTGTCTGTCTGTCTGTCTTTCTGTCTGTCTGTCTGTCTGTCTATGTATGTATGTATGTATGTATGTATGTATGTATGTATCTATCTATCTATCTATCTATCTATCTATCTATCTATCTATTTATCTATCATCTATGTATGTATGTATCTATCTATCATCTATCTCTATCATCTAACTATCTTTCATCTATCTATTTATCTATATATCTGTCTCTATCTATCTATCTATCTATCATCTATCTGTCTATCATCTATCTCTATGTATGTATGTGTATGTATGTATGTATGTATGTATGTATGTATGTATCTATCTATCTATCTATCTATCATCTATCATCTATCTATGTATCTATCTATGCATGTATCTATGCATGTATGTATGTATGTATGTATGTATGTATGTATGTATGTATGTATCTATCTATCTATCTATCTATCTATCTATCTATCTATCTATCTATCTATCTATCATCCATCCAAGCCCTTGATGTGTAGCAGGCCTTGCTTCAGCTGCTGACAAGTCATGGCACTTACTTATAAGCCATAACTCAAATGAGAGTCAAGGCTTCACTACTGCATAGTTTTGTTTCCTAGAATTCCACAATTTGCAGATTTTTTCTATAGTAGCAATTATAGTCCAATTATTAATGTAATGGTGTGTTTCATCTTTTATTTCCAGAATTGAAGATAATAGCTGGCATGTAAAGTGCTTGCTGAAAGAATAAGATTGATCAATGACTCAATTATCTTACTAATTGTGATATATACCTTATATTTGGCTTTCAAAATTATTTTCTACCCCCTTTCCCTTGCTCATTAGAAATGTTTGGTGTCATTGGGCTTTCAAACTGCTAGATTCAGGTTTGTACTGGCAGATTAGAGAAGGAGAGGCACATGCAAATAGGATGTTTATTCTATCAAATTCCTACCTACCTCAGTTTTCTCCTACCAGGGTTGCTGTGGTCTGATGGAATGCCTTACATGTTCTTCTCTGGGACCATTTTAGGAGTATCATAAGCCATCTGTGTTTGCAAATCAGACTTAACCAAAGTAAAAGTTAACTTTATTTCTTTTTTATGATCATATGTAGTTTTTGTAATTTACAAGGAAGCTCCCAACAATGTCAGGCTCCTAAAATCCTACAAAGACTAGAAGATAGTTACGCATCCCCCTTGGTGATTACATTTGAAGAAAGGCCGCCCTGGGGATTTTACAAATGATATTCCTGGCTTTAAGCATTTTCCCCTTTAGTCCAGGAGTGTTATTTATTCTGGGGTTCTAGCACTGCCATTCTCACTCTGGAGTCCCTAAGATAGCATATATTATAGAAAACAGAGTTCTTCCTACTCCCTCTCTTATTCCTCCTCATTCCCTTCCTTCCTTTCTTCTTTTATCTTTCTATTTGGTTTTCTATCTTATAATTTCTCTCCTCCTTCCCTTCCTTGTGTCTGTTAATCAAGAAAGAGACTTTAAAAATAAATACCTCAGGGCTGGAGAGATGGCTCAGCGGTTAAAGCACTTGCCTCCAGTGCCTAAGGACGCAGGTTCAATTCCCCAGTACCCACATAAGCCAGTCTCTCTCTCTCTCTCTGTCTCTCTCTCTCTCTCTCTCTCTCTCTCTCTGTCTCTCTCTCTACTTGAAAATGAATAAATAAAATATTAAAAAAAAATAAATACCTCAAATGCTCAGAGGCAGAACTGATAACCACAAATGACTCTGTTAACAGCTTACTTAAGAGAAATAAGGCAAGAAGAACCTGTCATAATAAGGCAAGATATTTAGGGTTCAGGAAGGGCTTATGAACCCCAACTTTTGGGCACTTGTCTATTTTAACAAAGAAATGAAAAACAGAATCTGAGGAGGATTATAAATTATTGCATTTACTTTTACTAAGGGAGAAATTTGTATCTATGAAAAGGCTGGAGCAGTTACACACACACACACACACACACACACACACACACACACACACACAAGGAAGACAGGAGCTTAGGAGCCCCTTCCAATCAATGACCAGAGGTGATAAAGAAATAGTGAAAAACTTAGAAATCAAAGAAAAATCATACATGTTATCAGAGATGGTAACCCCAAAACATGACACAGAAGGCAAGCAGAAAAATACCTAGGTCAAGATTAGTGCCATGTGGTGACCCAAAAATACTGATTAGACATTCAGTTTGGAGGAACCTCTTCACCAGGCTGAGATGTGGAAGGGAGCAGGGACTCAAGGGGCTGACCCAGGAGGGGTCAAGATCTGATTGGCTCATGGACTCAGGGGGTTTACCCAAGGGCAGATTTGTGGACTGAAAGTACAGACCCAGGATGGCTAATCTAAGAAAGAAGCAGGAAGGTTTTTGTGGGTCATGTCACTGGCAGCCATCTTGGAGAAACAGAATCAGAGGCAAGTTTAGGTTTTTTCAGGACTGACAGAATGGCATTTCCTTATTCCCCCTTGGGATTCTGTCCCTAACTGCCTGTAAAATAAATAATGATAAAACTGGCATCAAAGGCAAACTCTTATGGAGAACAAGAATCTGGATTCCAAAGGGAAACCCCACTAACCAGGGGTCTACAGAGAGGCTACCCCCACTAGAATCTGGCCAAATTAACAATGTTTGTCTCATTTAACCTATACTGACCTCACTCTTCATTGGAGATTCTGTTTATATTTTTCAGGAGGCAGCAAGAACCATGGACAACCCAATTCCACCAACAGGACCTGAGATGATAGTTGACACCCAGGCAGGAGATGAACCATTCCTAACTCATCATCTAGGGCCCAAACGAAACCTTTGAGGAAGTGGTGAGATGAGCAGGAGAGCTCCCTCTACAGCAAGTCAGATAACCTATGAAAGGGCAATGGAGGGGGCTGGAGAGATGGCTCAGCAGTTAAGGCACTTGCCTCTAGTGCCTAAGGCCCCTGGTTCAATTCCCCAGTACCCACATAAGCCACATGGCCCTGGTGTGCGCTCTCTCTCTCTCTCTCTCTCTCTCTCTCTCTCTCTCTCTCTCTCTCTCTCTCTCTCTCTCTCTCTCTCTCTCTCTCGGCAATGGAGACAGACACTGAAGATACCCAATACAGTCCAATTCAGAATCCTGATCCTCTTAGGATCTCAACAATAAAGCAGACTCAGGGAACTTTGGTGAAGAGGGAGTGGAAAGATTTTAAGAGCCATAGTGGGGTAGAATATCCAGAGACATTGCCCCCTTAACAACACAAGGAAAAATGCTAAGTGGGCTATGGACTACCCATGGACTGTTCCAGCGATCCCACTGAGGATTATTAGCCTGAGGATTATTAGCAATAAGAAAGTGAAAAAAAATACGGAGCTGATCAGTTAAATTGAGTCAGAAAGAAAAAGGACTCTTTAGAGAAGATGGCTTCTGCTAAGGTCATGAGACAAGCACAAGGAAGAAGGGTTTGTAAGTCAGCACAGAATGAGAAAAGCAACTCTTCTGAAAGGTAAGGTCACTTGTGGTTAGAACACAATGTCTTACAAGGGTCTAAGATAATAGCCAGTCCCATCTTAAATAGCGTTTTGTACTATTCAAGAATGGAGACTTCAAATACTTCTTAGGCATTCTTAAATATATTGGCCTGATCATCACTCCTGTGCCTTCTGCTTTATCAGTGAGTATTATACGTCATTAATGAGTCTAGAACAAACAACTGTACATTTCCGTATTGGATCTCTTAAAATAATGTACTGTTATAGACTTAGTGCATAATGACCCTATTCTCCCAAGTGTGTTCCTCTCTGATGGCTGCTTTCTGTGTGAACAATCTATCTGCTCCCCTCCATCTCTCAAGTGGAGCTGTTATTCCACCTCTCCTGGCTTTTCTCCAGCACACAAAGCCTGTCAAAATGCAAATTGCTTTTTCTGACCAAAAGTCCAGCAGGAACACAGCCTGGCTCCTTTTTACATAAAACCACCAACAGATTTGTTAACAGCTGTTCTTGAGGTCTGTGCATGTAGGGGAAATTTGGGAACCTTGTGTGGCCCAAGGTTTCTCTGTCTTAAGCCCAGGAATCATGTCACAAAAGAGATATTTTTAGTAGTGTATAATTAAAGGGCCGGCTTTAGCAAAATTACACCCTGTGTAACACATATTGAACTAGGAAGGGGGAAAGGTAACAGGCACGAGAGCTCAATTTTCACTGAGTGGAGAATGAGTAGGGGTGGCTGAGAGGTATTTGGTGATCTCGGCTGTGGTTCCTAAATTCACATTAGGAACAACAAATCATTATGGTAAGAAATATTCTAGTAAGAAATGGATCAATAGGATAATTAAAAGTGTCTTTTTCTTCACTGGGGAAGGATAGAAACAAGGCCAGAGGTCATCATTTAATTTGGATGCCGGCATCATGTTTATGAGGTTACCGATAGGAGTTTACAGGGAAGATGTGGAGTTTAAGTAAGTCTGACATGTGTCATTCTGAACACAGGCTGTGTTTCAGGTTTCTGGGCTGAAATGAGGTTTTTAAGCAGGTTAGTGATGCTTCAGTGAGGCTGGCACATGGGATCAGATTTCTCCTAGTCCCTCCTTAACTCTTCATTGTCTGATTTAATAGATAAACATGTAGTTCAAAAAGCTCAATTTAGAAAATATTGAGACGTAACATGGCCCATTTCTGTTACTAAAAGCACTGCATTGTCTGCTTTATTACACAGTCATTGCCTAAACCAGCAGGGCTTAATTTTTTTTCTTTTTTTTTTCTCATAATAATAAAAAAGAACATTTAAAGTAGGAATCAAAATATGTGCATGTCCATAATCTCAGTACTCAGGAGGAAATCAGGGGACAGAATGTGGAAGATCCGACCAGCCAATGATACACAGGTTAAGGGCCAGTGGGATTTCATAGTGAGACTCTGTTTTCACACACACACACACACACACACACACACACACACACACACACACACACACACACACTAAAAAGAAAAAGGGAAAAGGAAAGGAAAAGAAAAGAAAGAAAAAAAAAGGAAAAGAAAGATTTAGATTGATCAAATGGTTGTGGACAACACTCAAGGGAGGAAAGAAAGGTCAGTCACAGGATAGAACCTCTTCTTTGAGTCACCTCTGAGGAGCTGACAGATTTTAAATATGTCATTTTTTTTACACCAGGACAACTGGCCTTTTTCAACTCCCCACAGCAGCAGTCAGCACACAGCTGCTGCAGGGAATAAGGGCCATATCACATATGATGTATACATTATGGGTTTCATTGTGACCTTTGTAAATGTCATGTACTTTGATCAGATTCACTCACATGGTCCTCTCTAGTCCCTTCTCCACTTTTACTGATTCCCCTTCCTTTTTATCAAGTAGTTCCCTTCAATTTTCATGTCATTTTAAATGTCCTTACAGGTGCATGGGTGAGAGTTTGCTGACAAGAGTATAGGCACCTTTCCAGGGGGATAAGAAACCTTCCTTTGGGTTCAGAAAATGTCCAGAGAGATACCCATCTCTGAGAGATACTCATCTCTGAGGCCCCGGAGAAACCCTTAGGTCTGAAAGAGGGTCTGACCTTTGAAGAGCATATCTGACAGCACCAAACCACATTTATCTGCATGAATATTTCACATTCCTTATGAGGTTTTTTCAAATTTGAAAGTCTTTTATCTCACACACAGCTTTCCCTAAGTTTGAGTAAGCATTATTTACTGTACAAGCACATGAAAAAGATACTCTTATTCATATATATGATATCTATATCATATATATATATATATATATATATATATATATATATATATATATATATATATATATATATATATATATATATATATATATATACAAATAATATTTGAATCAAACATGGCTAGGAATATAAAGAAAACAATACATTGAATAAGCAAGTGCATATAATTTTTAAAAATTATAATGTAAACATTTAACAATCCTTTAGACATCATTCATTAGATAATGAAATATTTGAAACAGGTAATCTGGACAAATGCTCAGGAATGTTATAACTATCTGGGAGGTTTGTTCCTGTTTTGTTGAGACTCTCCCATACTGACTTCCTTGGTGGCTGGAACCGTTTATATTCCCACCAGCTCTCTTTGGTCCATAACCTCACCAGCATGACTTTTTGTTCCTTGATGGCTGCCTTTCTGATGTGTTACCCAAGTCATTCTACATCCATATATCACAGAGACACTACAACATCAATTTTTTTTGCAGCATTATTCACAATAGCTAAGTTACTGACCCAAACTATGTGATTTTCAAGAGAAGAATGAATAAAGAAAATGTGGATTCTATACACAATGGAATTTTTTCAGCTATGAAAATGAAGTTATGTCACTTGCTGGAAAATGAGTGAAAATGGAAAAAAGCCATAGTAAGTGAATTAAGTTAATCTCAGAAATAAAAAATGTATTATTTCATTAGGGATTTATAGATTCATAAAGTCATATAATGTAGAGAAGACATGAAAATAGAAGTGAAAGTAGGTAGGGGACAAAGGACACTGATGGGAGGGGAGGGGAACTGGAAGGTCGTAGTTTATGGGGGAAGGTACACAAAGCACCTCATGTTATTTAAAATTGACCTTATTTAACCCAGTCTGACCCTGTGATGGTTAAGTTTTGTTGTCAACTTGACCTTTCAAGTAATCTTGGGTGGGTCTCTGAGGATGTTTACTGGAAGGCAGCCTCTCAGCAAGGGGCTGGATGTAAAGAAGCTCAAAGAAGGTAGAAGTAAACATCATTTCCTGTGTGGCCAGTGCAGGAAGGAAATTCCAGAGACTCAGGAATCCAATAAGTTTGGGGAAGGGTTGTAAGACCCCACCCTAAGCCTATATAAAGGAGAAGAAATTCTCTTTGGCCCTCCTGCCTGTTTGCTGTTCTCTGTGTGTGGAGTTGGTGATAGGTTTTTCTCTCTGATTGGAACTGTGAAAGGGGAGCAGCCTTTTTGCATTCTGGAACTTCCCCTGTATATCTATAGCTACAAAGAAACCCTTTCCTCCCATGACCTGTGCCTGGTTTAAATATTCATCCCAGCAGCTTGTGGCTGACTGTGACAAACCCTTCCCCCCAAAAATCTAAAGTTAAGTATGATGGTTAGGATTTGTTGTCAACTTGACTTTTTAGTGATCATGGCAGGTCTCTGAGAATATTCACAGGAAGGCAGCCCTCTCAGGAGGGGGCAGGATGTAAGGAAACTCAGGGAAGCTAGGAATGAATATCCCTTCCTGGGAGGACAGTACAGGAAGGAAATTCCAGAGACTCGGAAAGCCAACAAGTCTGGGAAAGAGTTGCAAGGCCCCGCCTAAGGTTATACAAAGGAGAATAAGATTTCTTTCCCTTTGCCCCCTGCCCATTTTGTTAGTGTGTGTATGGTATTGGTGATGGGTTTCTCTTTCTGCTTGGACCTGCAAAAGTGGTCCATTAGTGGTCCATTTCACCATTATTGAACTCCCACTGGATCTGTAGCTTCAATAAATACTTTCCTCTCATAAACTGTGCCTGGTTTGGAAATTTTTCCCAGCAGCCTGTGGCTAACTACAACAGTAAGTAATCTGAAACTGCACATTTACTTTCTTCCAAGGGTTTATGTTTTGATTCATTCATATATGAATATCCATGTACCATTATCATCAGGAATTGTAGCTCAATAATATAGTATCATTTTCCTTTTAACTATCAAAATTCATTTGAAAATTTGAAGATTATGACAAAGGATATTGCCACAATATCAAGCAGCTGTTAAAAGTACATGTTCCTTTTCCCCTTGTGTGAAATGTCTGGATCCAATATTTTAAATTCTGATATGCATACAGAATAAAGGTAAAATAAATGGTCTACAGAGCAAGGAGAACTTTACAAATAGGAACTTTACAAATAGTAGCTGCTAAGGTTATTGAATACTTTATCATGGACTATGTTAAGAGCCAAATGGATTGTAATCTCAATTATCAATATCAGATGCCAGAGTAATCCTATTTTTCAGACAACCTACTGAAGATTCAGAGAATAAAATTGCCCAAAGCCACAGATATAGAGTATAGAAATCAAGACATATGTCTTTATTTGGATCCAATATACAATCTCTACTAACCCATGCTATAGAGATCATATGGAAATACAGTTCTTAAATAGTCAGGGATCCTGAAGAAGTACTCAGAAATTATTCCTACTCATTTATACAAGGAAAGATTAAGAAATGCCGAAGTAGCTGTGCCAAAGTGCTTTGTGTCTCAAACTAGCATGCACTCCCACAAGAGAACGATGATAGCCAAGTAATTTTCAAAAATGTTCCAAAATTTGAGCAAGAGTGGTCAAAACACATATTTAAGTATGCAACTTTAATAAATAAAATGTATTATAAATACATTAGAAAATCTAAAATGAAGAATAACTTGTAAGATTTTACTTCTCTTATTTTTTTAAACCTGCTGTCTCCCACGATTCATTTTTAGAATGTCTTTTAAATGACTGAGAGACAGTATGTCAGTGATAAATATTCACTTAAGGATAAATACATTAATGCTATAGCTACAAGACTGAACTGTCATTGCTTATCACAGCAAAAGCTGAAAAGCAAAATGAAAACACAGGTGGAAGTGTGACTGCTTTTATCTTAGGATACTCATTATACTGTGAACTAAGCAAGATAGAGTTATTCATCATGGTGAAATTCAAACAACTTCAATTGCTTTTCATTCTCAACTCTTTTTTCTATTGTTGCCACACAAAAACAGCACAGGTAGAGTGGAAGGACAAAATGAAGATTGATGTGTTATGGGGTAGACATTCCCTGAGGTCCCCTTTAGCTTGCAGATAGATAAATGTGTCCTAGGAGGAGG
>PVHP010021243.1:0-29652 GCA_004024765.1 Zapus hudsonius
TCGCCTGCAGTCACAGTGGGTGAGGTCAGCTCTCTGTGGCTGCACCATCTGCCTGCAGGGACTCACAGGTGTTTCTGGGCCCCCGTGGGCGATCTACCTATGGCACAGCATAGAGACACCCTCACCCCCAGCAGGAGGGTGTCTATAGAACTTGGAATTGCCAGGGCTTTCTGACAATGTGGCACCAAGGACAGAGCCCACAAAGGGCAGCATTGTTCTAAGCCCAGCACTGGGACGCACCTGTGTGGCTCCTGGTCACGCTCTGAGCACTGAGGAATGCTCACATGGTGCCAAGAAGTGGGAACAGGAAGAGGAGGGAAGACCAGATGCTCTCACAGTGCCAAAGCAAGGGAGAGCTGCTGTCAGTTCACAGGGGGAGAGCCTCAGTGGAGCAGAAGCTCTCTCTCTCCTCTCTCAGTGCCTCACATGGTTAGCACACTGTCCATCTAGGTCACTCCCTCCACTTCCATCACTCGTTCACTGTCCACACATGCGCACTCACAGGAAACCTCAGAAAGATCTTTTTATAGTCCTGATGCTGAGCTGGACCGAGCTGGGAAGACTCCAAGAGGAGGGTTTGAGGATTTGAGAAGAGCATGTGGCCGCTAGTGACTTTCTCCAGGCAGACAGTTTAATCACAGGCTGCAGCCAAGTGACCAGCGCATGTCTTCATACTTCCCAGTGCCTGGAAATGCCCAGCCCAGGGCTTTGAGGCCCACAGCAATGAAGTCAGTACCATGTCCACACACAGAAGGTGGTCTGTGGCGTTTGGTGGGCCTTGAGTGGGGAAACCTGCCTCCCAAAGCCAGGGCCATGTCCCAAGGGATCTAAGAAGCTGGCTCAGATAGGAGATAGAGACCTGCCCTCCAGGGTGGACTTAGGGTCCAGAAGCCTGTCAGGGATGGAAACAAGGAAGCAAGTACCTCAGCCACCACTGGGTAGCTAGGACAGGGTCTTGCCACCAAGGGGCAGAAGATCAGGAACAACATTCCCAGGCTTTAAGTGCAGTTTCTTGAGGCAGATTGACATTTTATTCCCCATTTTAATCAGGGCATATTGACTGTACAAAATGATAGGTTTCGTTGTGGCAGCTTCATACATGCATGTCGTGCACATTCTCATATTCCTTCTCACTAATCTCCTCCCGCCACAGTAATCCTCTTTCTTGTTTCATATACACGCATATATGTACATGGATGGATGGATGTGTATATGCATGAATTTATATTTTCTTTTGAGGTAGGGTCTCCCTCTAGCCCAGGCTGACCTGGAACTCACTCTCTAGTCTCAGGCTGGCTTCGAACTCACAGTGGATCCTCTCACCTCTGCCTCCTGAGTGCTGGGATTAAAGGCATGTACCACCACGCCGCACAGCCTATGGATGTGAATTTTTAAAATCTAAATTCCACATGAGAGAAAACATAACCTTCATCTTATTTTACTTAATATGATGATTTCCAGCTCAATCTATTTGCTTGCACATGACATAATTTTGTTCTTCTTTATGGCTGAATAAAACTCTGTTGTATATAGATACCACATTTGCTTTACCTATTTATCTGTTGATGTGCCCTGAGGCTGAGTCTATAACCTGACTATTGTGAATAGTGCAGCAATAAATATACATGATGAATAGGTATTTCAGAAAAAAAATGACATTTTTGACATTGGTATTGACATCTGTAAAACAGTTATCCTTTCCCTCTCCATGTCTTTCAACCATAGCACCCATCCCCATTCCCAGGGGGTATTTAAAGGAAAATAAATTTGCCTCTAGGCTTGGGAAGAGAAGGCAACAGAAATACAGGAGAAATAATGGAGACAAGCAAAAATAGGGGCCCCTCTCCCAAGAATGAGCCAGGATGGAGGCCCTCAGTTCCTTAGGGCTGCCAGGGCAAAGGTCAATGGACCAGGAGGCTTAGAGCAGAAACTGTCTCCTACTGTGGAGGGTAGAAGTCTGAAGCGAAGTTGTTGGCAGGGCCTTGCTCCTTCCTTCCTGCCTCTTCTGAGCATCTGATGTCTCAAAGGCAGTCTGGCACTCTGGGCTGGGAGCCGCATACCTCCAAACTGCACGCATCTTCACTTCTCCCTGTGTCCAGTCTTTCTATGCTGATCTTTTAAATATATTTATTCATTTATTTGCAAACAGAAAAAGATACAGAGAAGAGGGAGGAGGAGAATGGGCACACCAGGGCCTCCAGGTGCTATAAATGAACTCAAGATGCATTTATACATCTGGCTTTACATGGGTACTGAGGAATCAAACCCAGGTCATTAGGCTTTGCAGGCAAGTGCCTTAACTGCTGAGCAATCTCTAGCCCCATGCTTGTCTTAGCCAAGTTGGATTAGACACTCACCCTATTCCCACAGGACCTTATTTTATCTAATTACATCTGCAACAATCCCATTTCCAAATGAGGGAACATCCTGAGGTATTGAGGGTTAGGACTTAAGTACATATATTAGTCGGGAGCACAGATCAACCCCAACACCAACCCTAAGCCATACTGGGAACACACAGCCCTTAGGCCCAAACTCATGGTAGTTTCCATGGGATCCGCTCCAGAGATCAGCAGTGGGCTGGTAGGCCAGGGCCACCTCCTTTTTACCCAGAAGGAAAGGGGAAACAGACAACCTCTGAGTGGAGGAGCCAGATTTCTGAGAGGAGACTAACCACACCCAGCCCCTGGCCTGTACTATGGTATAACTGAGACGGGATAGACTTTGTGGGTGGCCTGGCCTGCATTCTCCACTCAAGCAGCTCTGAGACAGCGGCTAAGTTGCTGAACTGCTCTGAGCACTAATGTCAATCAAAATAGGAATCATAATAGCCAGTTCATATGGCTGTACTGCAAATTAAATGAAGTTCTGATGTCCAGAGCTCCACAGAAGGCCTGGAATGTGAAAGTCTTTAGTTAATAATATTCCCTCCCTGTCCCTCTTTTCACTACCCTGGTCTGCAGACTTCCCTCTCCCCACCGAGCTGCTGATGGGAAGGCTACAGTCTTACCGACCTTCCCGGAGCGACTTCCAAGTCAGACAAGTAACTTTCCATATTAAAAACAATATATTAGGTACCACAGGGACATCTGAAAAAATAATGAACATTGGAAAAAAATCACAATTTATGCTTTTTTTTGCACATGTGTATGCATGTGCATGTGTGTGTAGTATGTGTGGTGTATGCACATGTATGTGTCCACGTGCTAGCTCGCCTGCATTGGCCAAGTGAGATACTGGCTGTCCTGCCCCATTGTTCTTCTGGCCTGTCCTTATTTGAGCTCTCTTACTGTTCCTGGAGCTTGCTGGGGTTTTGATTATTTTCTCTGAGTCTTGATTCTTGGGGTCTCTCTGCTCCCCTATGTACAGATGATAATGACCACACCCAGCTGTTTATGTGGGTCCTGGGATTCAAGCTGGAGCATCCTCTCAGGCCTCCTCTGGCTCTTAACCACTGAGCCATCTCTTGAGTCCTACAAAAGATTTGTGACAGCAGGAATAGGGGTTGTCCTGAACCCCAGAACAGTCCTCAGTCAACAGTGGCTGTGTTGGCCTTCTCAGGCATTCATTTTCTCAGTCTTGCACTAGGGCTTCTGGGCCAAAGCAGTCCTAGCAGCTCAAAGACCCAGAGAGACCCTCATTGTCTTCTGTGCCCCACAGGGCCCGAATGGCATCACCCCTGGCTGGGAAAACCCCTCTTCACCCACCCCGCCACTTCCTCTCAGGCTGCAATTGCTGGCCACAGCACAGCCTCCCTGCAGGACTGCATGCTGCACTCACTCCCTAATGCCCCTGCTGGCCACTGGTGAGGCCCATTCATAGGAAACCTCATAGGAACCCAGAACCAAGAGAGGAAGCCAACAGAGGGAGGAATGGCACATCACTTTTGGCTAAAGTGGAGAGACCAGAGTGCCTTGCTGATGAGACTCTAAGCTAGCATGCTTCAGTTTCCTCATCTGTTAAGTGCAGGGGATGGCAGTGGCCACTGTGTAAATAATAGCACAATACTGAGGTACATGGAAGGCTCAATAAATAGCAGATATTCTTATTAAACAGCTCAAATCCAAACCCAGTCTGGCCAGCGGCCACAGCATCAGACATCTGAGAGCCTGTCCATACACATCCCATCAACGTCGCCAACCTCCAGAACTCCACCGAGGCCTGAAGCTACAGGTCCTGACGCCTCCTCAGAGCTCCCACTGTTCCACCATCTCCAGCCCAGGTCTCAGCTCCTGCAGTGGAGTGGGTGAAGGGCACCAGGTATTCCCTGAGCCAGGTGAGGCAACCTTTCTTACCCTGGAGAGGCATCTTTGCCATTCCCTGAGACTCTTTCTTACCCACCCTCAACATTTGAATTTCAAAAATCCTGCTTCAGTTTTGGAAAAGGGAGTTGTTCCTCAGGGTTGATCATATTTGGTATTCGAAAGGAGGTGGGGAATAGGAAGTAGTACCCTAGGTTATCAACTCTCCTCAGGATTTATCCTAAGAATATCTTTACTTCTATTTAAACATAGCTCACTAAGATGTTCACATGACATGTCGTTACATGATGACACATGACATTTTGTCATGACAGAATGCTAGAAACACCCCAGACATTCATCCACTGGGACTCATTCCAGTCATGACATATCTTTCAATGCAGTGCCCTGTGGTCATCATATAAGACAAGGCAGCTTAACACTGATCAACATGTTTCAGTATTTCACTGAGAGAGGAGAAGGCTGGGCTTTATGATCCTAATGCTTTTATACATACATTATACAGAGAGACATTGAAGGAAGGCCACAAACTTACTCTAAAGGACGAGATTTCAAGTGTTTTTCCATCTCATATGATGCGCAAATTATGGTTTTACAATGAACATATGATCTTTACTAAAGGGAAATATATCATGAAAATGAACTAAGAAAAATCAAATGGTCACATTGTAATGACAGCTGGTTATCTTTATTAACTACAACTGTGTCCCTGACAGCATCTTTGTATTATCTCACACAATCTACGTGATAATACTATGCCTGCACGATGTATCTTTCTACCCATGTGTTTTAAATTGTTATTTATTTGTGGGGGCACATGCCACTTGGAGGTGTTTGTGCTCTGCCTTCTTTTAGACAGGTTTTTTTTTTGAATTTAAGTTTTTATTTATGTATCTCACTGTAGTGTTGTGAAAACAAAATGACAGCTGTGTCCCGGAGCATACAAACGTCAACAGTCAGAAGCAACTTGTCACTACACCACTGTTAGGGTATGAACTTTTTGTGTGAGACATAAGCATGTAAGATGCCCACACCAAATAATTTTCTGTTTTTTCTCTTAGATTATTTTACTTTAAAAAAATCAGTAATACTTTGTTAATCTCACTGTTAATAGACCTATAAATTATCTGGATGATGGGATGTGTGTGGGGGTCATCCAACTGTGTTAAACAATCATCTTACACACATCAAAAAGGAATTGTCACCTTAATTAAGGGTTAATTATTGTTAGTTGCACAATGATAAAGTTCTTTTGAAAATAAAAACCCATTTATATGTGAAAAGTGCCTTTTCCACTTATAAGAAAGAAAACTAAATATTCAGAAAGTTATTTTTGGCCTTGCTATGCCAATAAGTCAAGCAGACAGGGTCTTTTGCTGCTGCAAACAAACCTCAGATTAACTGGCCCATGCTCTCTGGAGTCCCCTGCTCCACCTTCCCTTGTTGAAGGCACACTGGATGCAGGGGTCACTTCGCAATCTGGCTTTACATGAGGAACTGAACCCTGGCTGGAAGGCTTTGCAAGCCAGTGCCATGGACACTCCCTCTTTTATTCTAATGTCAAGTTTTCCCTTCCCCATCATCCACGACCTGTTGATGGGCCCAGTGTGACAACATTCCAAAGCATTCCTCCTCATCCTTTGGCTTTTGCAGTCTTCCTGCCACCTCTTCAGCAATGTTCCCTGTGCCTTGGAGGGTGTGACAGAGATGTCTCATTTAGTGCTGAGCACTAAACCGTCACTTCTCAGCACTGAGGGTGTGCACTCAAACATACTGCTTCCCAGGCACGCGCACTGGAGGCTCTGGATGGAGCACTCAGTCTGGGACTGAGAATGCAAAGAATAAGAATCAGTCACCAGGGTTATGCAGGTCAGGATATGAACTTGAACTCTGCCTCCAACTGAGTATGAGTTGTCAGAACAGTTCATCTCAGTTAAATTCATTTAGCTTCAATTTCCTCATTTGAAAAAAGGAAGCAATAAGATCTTCCTTGTCAGCTAATTTGTTGACAAAATTAGAGAAAATACAAGTAAAATATGACAATTGGCACTTAGTAAGTGCTTAATAAATGACAGCTATTGTTTTTAACTCTATGGGAGTCGATTTACCCGGATTTCTGCTGACTCAGTATGTAATGCCAGCCAAACACTTCCTTCCTTTCTCTCTTTCTTTTCTTTCTGATAATGTCTTGGTATGTAGCCCATGCTGGCCTTGAGCACACATAATCCTCTTACCTCAGCCTCCTGAGTGCGGAGATTACAGACATATGTCCCTCCCAGCTCCAGCCAAGACTTGGTTTGCAGGTCCCCTTCTGCTGTATTCAGGTATACAGACCAGCACAGTTCCCCTGTTCACCCCCACCTGCTCCCACCCCTGCCCATGGCAGGCCCACAGAGGAGAGGCAAGCAGATGGAAGAGTAGGTCTTGCTCGATGGTGGGGCGAGGGAGAAGGTGTACAGCTGTGGTGACCAAGCTTGGAGGTCTGCAGCCGCTGCCAAAATCAACGTGACCTATACATGTTTCGTACTCCTGAGGCCGACAGCAAGGGAATGGAAACTCCCCGCTCTTGTGATCACCTACATCTTGTCCAGGAAGGAGCCTGTACCCCAGCCTTCTTGAGACCATAAACTGTAGCTCCTTGTTTCAGAAGGCAGACCATCCCAAGGGTGCCAGGGATCCTTGCCCTAGCCCACCACACACCCCTAACTCCAACTCCAACACAGAAAGAGAAATAGTGACAGAATGTGCTGGAAAGCCGGGGAACCAACCCGGAAAGTGAGCACAATGGTAAGACAAGGGACTGTGGACTGGACTTTGGGAAGAGGGGTTACATCCACACATGAGCAAGTTTGCCTTGACACTCAGTTTCCACACACAACAGAGAGTTGGGACGAGTAGGCAATGTGGAAGCAGGTCTTTCAGGTGGGCTGTGGGAAAGAATGTGCTGGCGAACTAGGTGGTGTTGAGGAGCCTGGGTGAACCAAAGCATAAGGAAGTGATCCTGGGACTTCCTGATTATCTCTTAATCACCTATCTGTAGTGCTGGGGCAGGGCTGGATGGGGATGGCATGGGTACTCTTTCTTAAGGAACTCTTTTTACTTTTTTTGCATGAAAGGGCAAAAAAACAAAAAACCCACTGGGTTGTTTCTCAGTAGATATTAAAGCAGTTACTGGGGCTGGCAGTGGTTGTGTGCGCCTGTCATCCCAGAACTGAGGGAAGAGGACTGAGTGTGAGGCCAGCCTGGGCTACTTAGTAAGACCTTGTCTCAAAAATAAGTAGATGGCAAATTCCCTGGATGCTGGCCCTCACATGCTACTCACTCCCCATGCTGGGCCTCTTACCACATTCCCAGGCAGGCTGGATCTGTCTGTCACCCTGTGCCCTCCTCCCTGGCAGAAGCTGGCTGTCTGGGCAGGCCTGCAGAAGCACTGTCTTGCCCCATGCATGGGTGTGAGTGGGTGTGTGTGATTCTCAGTGAACACATTTATCACCCATTACCAACCCGACCACATGTCCCCAGACTGACACCACCAACATAAGGTGGGCACAGCAGCCAGGCCAAGCTGAGGATGGGTTGGAAAAGGGGCGAAGAAAGGGTCAGGACAGCACACGACAAGTTCAGACAGGCAATGCAGGAAACAGGAGGGGCAGGCAGCATCTACCGAGTGCCAGCCACTCCGGTAGGGCCACAGAGCACCTGGTCCCCATACGTGTCACTTTGCTATCTGAGGGGCTGTACCCTGCAGCATGCCCCCACCCGGTGTGTGAATGTATATATGTGCAAAATTTCTAAACAAATCTGGTGGAGTGCAATCACATAGCACTGACTGACTCCTACTGGGACAATGCCAGAATTCTCCTTCTCATCTTTCATGCTCCATCCGTGTTTGTTCTGTATTTATATTTATTTATTTGCAAGGAGAGAGAGAGAATAGGAGGTATGCCAGGGCCTCCAGCCACTGCAAATGAACTCCAGATGCATGTGCCACTTTATGTGGGTATAGGGGAATCAAACCCAGGTCGTTAGGCTTTGCGGGCAAGTACCTTAGCCACTGAGCCATCTCTCTAGCCCCCAGTGTTTAATTTTTTAATCTGAATCCATCCCTTAACTGTCTTTTCTCAGAGTATTTATCTTTTCATGTGCAATCTGCTTCCTAAGGGTGCAGTTGGCACCTTAAAGAGACAGGCCCCTATTTCATTGACCCTTCTATTCTGTGACTGCCTATGGCCACTGTGGCCTCTAGTGGTTGGCTGCTGTTGACAGTGGGGATCATGAACATGGATGGAGTGCAGAGGATGGAGGTGGGAGAGTGTTCAGGTCATTGATGTGTACAGTAGCACAGCACCCCCGAGAATCTCTCTGTGGTTGAGAATGATAGATGGTTCAGTAGTTAAGGCACTTGTCTGCAAAGCTTAATGTCCCAAGTTCAATTCCCTAGTACCCACATAAATCCAGATGCACAAAGTGGCACCTGCATCTGGAGTTCAATAGCAGTGGCTAGAGGCCTTGGTGACCATTATCTCTCTCCCTCCCTCCCATTTTCCTTCCCTCCCTCCCTCCCTCCTTCCTTCCCTCCCTCCCTCCCTCCCTCTTTCTCTGCATGCCTTTAATCCTAGCATTCAGGAGGCAGAGATAGGAGGACCTGGGCTACAGCAAGACCCTACCTCAAAAACAAAAAAGCAATGGATATGGAGGTGGGACAAGTTGATGGTTTTGGGGGTGTCAGGGCAAGCCAATGGACCATATTCTTCATGTGCAAATGAATGTGCGAGATAGGTCATCAGGACCCTCAGACACCAAATCTAAAAGTTCCAAGTTATAAGCAGGGCACGGTCACCTAGAGAGAGGAACAAGGATGCTTCGTGCTTGGGTTTTTTTTTTTTTTTTTGCATGTATATGGTATGCATCTGTGTGTGTGCATGTGTGCAGGTGTGTATGCATGTGTGCAAGTGCATGTGGAGGGCAGATGTTGATGATGGTTCAGCCTCTCACTGAACCTGTAGCTCACCAATTTAGCTAGACTAGCCAGCAAGCCCCTGGGATCTTTGATTGTCTACAAGAAAGGAGAGATTCTGTTTCTAGAGCATCTTATGAAAAGAAAATATTTTCAGGGCTGGGGAGATGGCTTGGCAGTTAAAGGTGTTTGCTTGCAAAGCCTGTCAGCCCAGATTCAATTCCTCAGAACCCACCTAAAGTCAGATGCACAAAGTAGTACATGTGTCTGGAGTTCATCTACAGTGTCAAGAACATCTGGTATGCCCATTTTCTCTTTATCTCTCTCTCTCTCAAATAACTAAAATATGTTTTTAAAAATAAAATATTTTAAACTATAGCAGACAGGTTTATGGGAACTGAGCAGGATGACCAGCCCGTGCCATCCAAAGCCAGTGTGGAACTAACTGCCAGATTCCTGTCCGCCAGCCTCAGCCCTCAAGAGGGCCTCCCTGTTCAGGGCATGTGTCACTCTGCTCCAGGTGTGAGTGAGACAAAGCAGAGAGATTCCTGCCCCCAACCCTTCAAGATAGGAGCTGCCTAAGGAGCTGATAGAGGTGACCTGGGCTGGGGAGTGAGGCGTGTAAGGAAAGAGGGACAGCAAGGGTCAATTTGGTTTGGTTGTGTGATGTGTGTGGTGTACACCTAACATAGATATGTAAGTGCAGATGTATGTCCTGTCCATGTGAGTGTGGCAGCCAGAGGAGGCCATCAGATGTCTTCCTCTATGGCTCTCCTGCATACTTTCCTTGAGGTGAAATCTCTCACTGATCCCAGAACTTACCATTTTCACAAGCCCCTGAGGTTTTCCAGTCTCCACTCTCCACAGGATGGGGGTTGCAGTATGCATGGCTATCCCTAGCTGTTTATGTGGGTGTTGGGGACTAGAACTCAGGCCCTCTCAGGCCCTTGTGCTTGTACAAGTGATCTTACCTGCTGAGCCATCTCCCTAACCCCTACTGTGCTTTTTTAATGTAAAGCAAACACCAACTCTGAGAAGGGCAAAAGGCAGTCTAGCCTCTTGGTAGCCTGGAGTGGGTTTTTGGTAGTGTCCCACAGACCCTAAACATCTGGACAGCCAAGCTGACTTGAAAGGAGTCCTGTCTCCCACCTGCAGACAGGATGTCAGAGGAAGCTAGCACAGATGTGTAGCTGCCAAGAGGTCACAGGTGGCCAGGAGCAGACTTAGTCCTTAATGGGACAACCAGGCTACTGCATCCAACTGGCTCTCCACACCTGCTTTGATGTCACTTGTAGACATTCAGAGTGCACACTGCCCAAGGGTACAGAGACTGCAGTGAAAGTAAACAGACAGGTCTGCAGCCAGGCTCTCTGCTGGAGTCAGACAAAGGCTTCCTGGCAGGTGCATGGCCGCAGCTGGACCACAGAGGCTTCTGCTCACTCACTGGCAGTCTTTTCAAATGACTTACTCCTAGCTTGCTTAGCTGACATTGCCCGGGGGCCACTCTAGCTTTGTCTGTTGATTGTGTGGTGCGGTGTTTAAAGGGTTCACATCCCTCCTCCACCTCTGCCTAGGCAACCTTCAAATCCTATGCCCTCCCTTGACGTGCAAAGTGAAGATAGCCATGCTGGAAGTTTGTCCAGAGGGTCTGACTGGGGGCGGCACTCTACAGCAGAAGAGCCCAAGAAAGGGCCTGCAAGGCGCCAGGCACCACGGAAGCTCTTCACGTTCACTGTCACGCTTAATTAGCCCGACACCAGGTTGAGGGGAGAATGCTTTACTCCCTTTTCTGCTTGGAAAATCTCAAAGCTCACAGAAATTAGTCTCTCTATGGAAGGCCTGACTCCCAGGAAGTGCTTAACTCCAGCATCCACATGCAAGACCCCCCCCCCAGAAGACAGAGGGATTCCAGAGTCTACTAATTCCATCCTCTCTGATCTCCCTTCTCGCCTGCTCTTGTGTCAGTCAAGGCCGAGACAGTTACAGTCCGCACACTGCAGGTGCAGGGCAGTGTTTGTTGGAACTTAATGCTGCTATTCCGGGCCTGAGTGATTGTAATAAATCTTACTGGGCTTATGAGTAAAGGAACAAGAAAGTGTGTGTATGTGAGTGTGAGAGAGAGACACAGAGACAGAGGCAGAGAGAACTTGAATACTGGCGAGCATTTAAATCCAAAAACTCAGTAACACACTCTTCTTAGTAAAGTTCACAGTATATACTAGGCTACTATGGGATAAATTTTTTTCTGACTGGTTAAAGAACATATGTATCAAAATGAGGATTGGGGGCTGGGGCAATGTCTCAGTGGGTAAGGTGCTTGCTTATAAATCCTGCTTGGCCAGGTTCAATTCCCCAGCCACCCACATAAAGTCAGATGGGCATTTATTTGCAGTGGCAAGAGACTCTGGCATGCCCTGCCTCCCCACATGCAAATAAATAAATACATAAATATTTTTAAAATGAGGATTAGATTTAGTTGAATTTAAATTCTCACTTTTCAAAAGGTAAAGGTTTAATCAGAAAAGTTTTATCTTTCATGGTCAGTATCCTAGTTTTTAATTTTTTTATAATTTATTTTATTTACTGACAATTTAATATATGTATATAACATATTTTGCTCAGATTCCTCTCCCATTACCCACTGAACCCTTTCTTCTTTCCAATTAGTTCCACTTCTACTCTGGTATACTTCTGTGTGTCTGTGTGTGTGTGTGTGTGTGTGTGTGTGTGTGTGAGAGAGAGAGAGAGAGAGAGAGAGAGAGAGAGAGAGAGAGAGAGAGACCCACCGAGTTTAATCAGGGTTGCTTGTATGAGCATGGTGGTGGGTATTTATTGGGACATGGGCAGTCTTGGTTCAAGCATGGCATTTCATTTTAGTTTTATTTCGAAGACATGTTGTGACCACCTGGATCCATAACCTACTCCTGAATGTATTGGCGTATGTGGGGGGGGGGGGTCAGGTGCACTGAGAAACGTTACGCACGCCACTGATACCCAACCATCAATACAGTGAGCAGAACCAGTGGCAAAAGGGCTCCAGGCCTGGCCATGTGACAATGACCATTTGACAAGAGGTCTTAGTTCTCGGCACTGCCTCATCTGAAAAAGTAATTTCTCTGCCATTCCCACCACACAGGGATTCGAGCAAAGGAAGGAATGATATTGAGTCATGTCATCAGTGCGACAGCAGCATAAGATGCTGGAGATAACATGATGCATCGGAAAGAGCTAGAAGATGGGTGTCTGGGATCCCAGTCCCAGACCTGCCACGGGGCCCCAGGAACGAAGAGAGGATGATGAGGGAAGATACTGTAATAATATGGCCTGCTGTGGTCTCTTCTGCTCATATTTCACCCACCTCTTAGCTGTTCCACTATCCTTCCCCAAGTAAGGGCCATTCTCACATTAATCAGAGCTCAGGAAAGAAAACCAGAAGCCAGTCATTGCCTGAGGCTGGGCTCCTTCCAGCAGGTTCTACTCAGCAATTTCCAGTCCTGCACAGCTGCTCATAATTCCACTAGCCTTGCAGGTAGGAAATCTCTGCCCAGGAAATGTCCTGCTCTAGGGTCCTCAGCAGGCTGACACAGCAGTGTGCCCCCCCCCCCAGACAGGACAGAAAATAGTGGCCATCCAAGGCACCAGATTCCACAGGAACCCTGAGAACAATGACTACTTGATTTCAGCCCAGGAAAGGTTGTTACAAATCCATGCCAAATCAAGGTGCCTGAACTAGGGGGACCATGTTCCACCTGCCTGCCTACTGGACTTCAGACAGGCAAGGTACCCACACCCGTGCCTTGTTCTCTGCATTCAGGACCACATGCTGGTGCTTAGCTTAGCGTTAAGTAGCTGAAAGATCCCACCAGAAAAGCTACTAGAGGTCCAAGAACCCCAGCATCCTGAGCACCCCCAGATGGAGCATCATGAACCTACCATGTGCCTGGGCCTTGCTGCAGAACCTCTGTGGGGTCAGGTGCTTCTCTGACAATCCTCGGTTCTTAGGGAGTCTCCGGAAGAGCTGCTGGAGACGCCCAGTGACTGTGCGGAAGCAGGCGGCCATCGCCTCTGTATTCTGGCCCTCCCTCATCCAGCCTGCAGATCAATAGCTCTTTTCGAGGCCTGGCGTCAGAGGAGGGTGCCAAATGGAGGAGTCACTAGCCCAGGAGGGGGTCCCAGACCTCCTGTGCCCCACACAGGCACCTGGGCCTCACCAGCACCAGCACAGAATGACAGATGCCTCTTCTTTCCCAGCTGAGAGGTTCTGTCCACTCCACCTCCTCCAATGGAAAACTTTCTATTCCTGGGCTTTTAGCTTGATAAGATAGGAAATGCCCCCACCAAACAGGCTTGCCCAGCCTTGCTTCTCACTCAGCCTGCAAGTCTGAAAATCAGTCTCTCCAAAGTTTCAGCAGATGACCAGAGTGATCCGGTACCTCAGACCACATGCCCGGACTGGGAGCTTGTTAATGGATTTCTTTGGGGATGATGGGTTAATAATGCTTTACCAGCTAAGCTAATTCACAGCCTTCCCTACTCAGCTGAGTGGGGGAGGGCCCATGAGGAAGCCATGCAGCTTTGAGAAGGTCAGGCCATTCATCTGATACCAGATACCTGGGCAGAGAGGAGGTGACCCTATGGACTGTGGTGGGGGGAGGGGAGGAGAATGGTCTCCCACATAAGAGAAGTGTTATCCCTTGCCCTAAAGTGGGGTCCACAGGATGGCCCTGCACTGAGCCAGAAGCAGCCAAATTTGTGGGAGAGGCCTGGGAGGCCCTGATGCCCAGGCCAAGTCAGGAAACTGGCGCCAGGCGGGCAGCACCTTCCAGAAGGCCACCAGAGAGAGAGGGGTCTACTCCCAAGGCTACCCAGAGAACCCAGGTGCCCCTGCCTACAGCCAGGGGAAGAGGAGGCCAGACGAGGTGAACCTCAGAGCATCATGCACGTGTGGAATCCCTCAGGTCATCAGATACCTGATGCTGGAATTCAGATATGCTCTGCAGGAGGCCCTAGAGTCCTGTGGAACTACCAATTCCTGGCTCAACCTCTTTATGTCCTCATTTCCTCCCAAGGTCAAGCTGAATGCTGATGGAGTACTATCCCAAAGGCCATCTCTTCCAGCCTGCTTAGAGAACATGCTCAGAAGAGGCTCCCCATCACCTGTGTTTCTCACAGAAAGCTGGCCAGGTCTTGTCCAGGTCATTTACGCTGTACAGAGTCTCAGTGCTTTGTGCAGCAGCAATAACAGCACACTGTTTGCAAAGCCTGTCTTTAATACAGAAGTGCCATGTATGTGCCTCTAATCCCTGCTACTCCAGAGGCTGAGGCAAGAGGATGTAAGTTCAAGGTCAGCCTGGGCAACCTAGCAAAACCCTGTCTTGCCGGGGTTGGGGGCGTTAGCGTATTTGACAAACATGCATGGGGCTCTGAGTTCAGTCTTAAGTACCACAAAAAAAAATTAGCAGATTTTGAATTTGTTGATTAAAAAATAGTTGTTTTGCCAGGTGTGGTGACACATGCCTTTAATCCCAGCACTGGGGAGGCAGAGGTAGGAGGATCACCTTGAGTTCAAGGCCACCCTGAGACTACATAGTGAATTCCAGGTCAACCTGGGCTAGAGTGAGACCCTACCTTGAAAAACCAAAACAAACAAACAAACAAAAAAGTTGTTTTATGTTTCCTCATGGGTTTGTTAGTTTTTCATTTTAATCTATGGAACTTTGTATTCTTCCCTTCTGAAGCCTGCACAGTCTATCTTTTGTCATTTTGTATGGGTTAAGAAATAGCACATCCCTGGCTTTATGGGGGGATTGGGGAATTGAACGCAGGATGCAGGCTTTGCAAGGAAGTGCTTTTAACCACAGAGCTATCTCTCCAGCCCTAAAAACCATCTTGTAATACAACTAGAGAACTTAGTATTTTGATTACTAAGACCTATTTTAAGCTTAATATTTTACTTTTGCAAAAACTTAAAGGTGTGTGTGTGTGTGTGTGTGTGTGTGTGTGTGTGTGTAAATGCCACTCTTCCCCAGGAAGACTGAGATGTCTGCCGTCTATTTTTTTGTCGTCTGTTAGTTTTCCAATTGGCCTATCAGAAAAGGGTCATAAATGAGTCCAGGTCCTAAGGTGACACTTGAGACCATCAACCAAGGTTGGTACCAGGGTCCTCTGCTCTTTTGCACCTGACTCTGCCACTTGAGGTCTCTGAGACAGTCCAGGAACTCATCCTGGCCCAGTACAGGTAAAGGCAGCATTCCCAGGTCAGCCCTTGGAGTGGGGGGATACACAGCCGGGGGAGTTTTAAACAGACACAAAAGAGGGAAATCCCTCCCATTTGGGCTCTAGGACGGGCTAACCTCGCTTGTCTTTTCTCTTCAACACTGTTGTCTATTTTTCTCTCCCTAATGCTGGAGATGTAACTCAGGGCCTCACCCAAGCTTCCCAAGTGCCCTACTACTGAACTCCACCCTCAGCTCTGCTGAGCTGTTCTTTAACAAGCTAAGCCATTGGGGAAAGCCAGCAGGAAAGAACTGCCAGAGATGTGAGACAGAGTTTTGGGAGGCTCTAGAATCTTCATTCCTGATCCATTGGAAATGACACATCCTACTACAGATGGTCTGTGAGGAAGCATCACCAATGTACCAGAAGAATGTCAGCGATGGCCTCTTGTTGCCCCTGACATTGATGCCCAACCATTGGCCCAATGACCTCCACGCTGAAGAAGCAGTCTAGTCAAGGGCCAAGAAAACCTTAGCTATCTTATGGGCTGGGATGTATTATTCTCACCTTAAAAATCCAATTTGTATAACAACAGATTGCTTTCAAAAGTTTTCATCACCAGAACAGAAATCCACTGACAACACTCTCAGCTCTCAAGTTACATCTGGAGCCCATGGCTCTGTGTAAGCAAAGGCATCACTGAGGTTTTGCGGAGTTTTAATACTTTCCACTCTTGCTGAAAGGACATAATTATTGCAACAGAAACCACCAAACCTCCATCTTCCGTTAAGCTTGGATGAAAAGCATGGCCTCCTCTGAGTGAGTGAGGAAAGTGGGCAATGTTGCCGGGGGCTAAAGCCAGCTATGCAGACCCTACTTTATATTCCAGTCCCTTGTCTACCCCAGCTGTCTCCCCTAGGATCCAGGTTGCTGATTTCACTTTGGTTCTTGGCTAGTCTTGTGCCATGTGTACTGACAGCTGCTGGGGTCACAATGAGGGGAGGCACAGAACATAAAAACATCTGTTTACATGTCCATACCTACCCTCTGCATATACCTGACACAATGGGTACTGGGGCGTAGGAAAACACACACTTGTTTCTCCTACCCTGAGAATTAGGCAAGCTTCACCTATTGTTTAGAGATCTCATGATGTACCCATGTTGAAGATCAACTCAGAAAGTAAATACTAAACAGTGTACAGCCAATTCTCAAGTATCCAGGTACCCATTCTCCAGCTTGCCTGTGGCTCACCAACTCCCTGGCTCAACTTTTTTTTTTTTTTGCAGTAGTTATTATTAGCAGTAGCATTTTGGATATTTCAACATTCATTGACAGAAGGACACACATGAATAAGGAAACTCATTCAGCCTGTGTGACCAATGATGCTAGCTCAGAGGGCAGAATGCTATCTAGTCAGATGCTGCTTAGATTCTGGGTCATCTTATAGAAGTCACTTGACTTCCCTGAATGCTGTGTCTCCTCATCTGTGAGATAGTCACGATGAAGCCAATCCTACCCACTTCACAAGGGAACACAGACAGTAAACATGAAAATACTTTAGATACAGCAAGTGCGAGAGAAGTTCTCCACTCCCACCATTTCTTGGCCCTTCCCAAGTCAATATGTGTGTGTGCATGTGTCATGCATACATGTGTGTGCGTGCACACGTGTGTATGTGCATGTACCAGTGTCTCTCAGCATTGCAAATGAGTGCCTGTCCAGCTTTATGTGGGGCAGAGGGGGAGCTTGGGAATTGAACCCAGGCAACAGGCTTTGCAAGCAAATGCCTTTAACCAAAGAACCATCTCCTCAGGCCTCCCAAGTCTTTATATGGCACATGAATATTTCCATTTTAGCAGGTTTGAACAACTTATATCACAATTCAACAAAACTTAAGAATGGTCTTTTCACAGATCTAGCACAGAGTGAAACAAAACAGAAAAGAGTTGAAGAGGGTTTTATATGTAGTGCAGGCTGGTGGGCCTTGAACTTGTGATCCTTTTGCCTCAGCTTCCTTAGTCCTGGAATTACAGGTGTGCATTGCTATTCCTGCTTATTATAATAATAGCCACTAATATGGCCTTGTGCATGTTAAGCAAGTGCTCTACCCCACCCTTCACAAAAATTTTAAAGCAGAAACACACACACACACACACAAAAAAGAAAAACACAAACAATGTTGTTTTAATTTGGGGTCTGACCTTCATGAACCTCTCATTTTCTAGCAACTTCAGTAATGCCTCTAGAAGACCTGAAAATGTCTGTTCAAGAAATAGGGATGTGGGGTTGACAGAAGGTGAAACAGGGTCTTCTCTACAGAGTAAGCATGACCTAGCCTGCTGTGGTCACAGGTGAGTCTCCTACTTGGCCACCTGCCTGTTCGGTGATACACAGGAATCAACAGATGAGACGTTAAACATCATCACCCTCTCCTAACACCTCAGTGTGATACCATCTTGCTCTTCCCCTCCTGATGTCTTCTACAGCCAGGGCAGTAGGTGCAGGTAGGAAAATCATAAAGAAAATATGGGGCTCACTTCAGCTTCCAGTGATTACCAGACCCTCAGCCAGGATGGGTCACTTTCCACTGGGCATATGCCATGGTGCCAACAGGTACCTCATTGCACTTCCTCTTCTTCCGCTAAGTCACAAAACATGTGATCCTCATCTCTCATGAATTTCCTCTAGTCCAGAAATCACCAGCATGCTAGAACAGGCCCAGCACAGACATGTCGGCTACTTCTGCCAACCACTATTACACCTTGAACGGCTCTTGGTGTTCCCCAAGCTCTGCCCAGGTCTCCTCTGCCTGGTGCTCTGTATGTTTCAGAGAAGATCAAATATCACAGGCCCAGGTCTAAGGCAAGGTGTTTATAGCCATTCCCAGCACTGATTTAATTCCACTAAACCAGTGTGCCCAGTGAAACAGGCCTTGTGCCTGATGTGACCTCATCCCCTCAGCCTTCTTGTTCTTCCCCTAAGCTCAAAATCTGGCTCTGCTCCCCTGCCAACCTTGAGCTCCAGCCCAGAACGTGGAGAGAAGCTTGCCAGGATGCCTGGAAAAAAACAAAAACGAATGTGACTAAACGCAAAATCATCTCTTTGCTGAGCCTTTGCAGAGTCAGCTTTCATGACCCAGCAGGGGAGAGACTGAACAGAGAGCCTGTGGGTGGGGTGGGTGGGGTGGGTGGCCAGAGACAGAAATGCCAAGAGTAAGACCAGGCATGAGAGGCAGCGCAGGCCAGGATGTGCAAGCTGGCATGGACTGAAGCCACGAGCAGAATGGCTGGGAGCAGGGCATTCACATGCTCTGAACACCCACTGCTATTCACCCTCCCAAGAATACTCACCTTACCATCCCAGGAATGAGAAAAGGAAGGGGCAGAGATGTGTTTACGGGTGCCTCATCAGCCTTAATAATAGCCCAGGCAGGGCAAGAGTGGTAAGGAGCCGCCTTCCATGGGGAAACTGAGGAATGAGGGGTGGGTGTGGGAGCCAGAGAGTGCCCTGGGGGAAGAACACTTGGAGTGTGGCTGTGCCATACCTGCTGGCCGCCTCTAACAGAGGTACCAGGTACAGAGCCTAAAGTAGAGAAACATCTTAAGGGCCTGGCGTGGCCCCAAAGCCTCACAGGCCCATCAGAATAAGCCACACCTGAGAGGCCCCAGCTTTACTGCTGTCTCTAGCAAGGTGGCCAAGCAGTCGCTGGACAGGTGAGAGCCTGATGAAAACATCCCCACATTCCAATTTCCTGAGGCTATTCTAAGGACGAGGATAGCATGGACCCAGGGTTCTTCAGAGCAAAGAGGCCCTGCTGACACATGAAGAACTCTACACAGCACATTCTCAGACCTTGGCTGGGCCTGGACTGACCCTGACTCTGACCCCTCACACTTCCCAAGCAGAGACACCTCCTTGATGGGATGAGTTCACTCTGCCAGCCAGACAGGACCCTGGCTATCTTCCTAGTCACTGGGAGCCTGCCTTCCAGGCCTGGCATTAGCTGATTCAATAGCAAACTTGAGAGAGAGAGAGAGAGAGAGAGAGAGAGAGGAGGGAGGGAGGGAGGGAGGGAGAGGGAGAGGGAGAGGGAGAGGGAGAGGGAGAGGGAGAGAGAGAGAGAGAGAGAGAGAGAGAGAGAGAGAATATGAATCTCAGGCCCAGCTTCAGTGCTGAGGGAAGATGTCAAGTCATTGCCATGTAATAACCCGCAGCATCAGCAGGCGAACACACGTGTTCATTACCAAGTCTAATTAGGCTGCAGACAAGTGGCATTAATCATTTTTGACTGTACCTGGGTTTCAAAGCCTCCGAACTCCGTAATCAGAAAATTCCATGCTCTGAGAAATGGGCGGGGGTAAACCCACATTTAATTTTTCACTTTCATTTGTTGAAGTGATAGGAAGTGGGAGGAGGAGAAAACCAGGGGAACAGATTGGGGAGGGGGGCACAACACTCAGAAGGCCTCCATTGTCCTCTTTCTGTCTCTTAATACACTCTCCAAAAGGACCTTTCCCAAGAAAAAAGACCCCAGTTAAAGGAGGGGCAAGGATGGGGGTTCCCCACACACACCGTTTTTAACAACAAAGCATCAATTTCGGTGCCCAATTTTCCCAGCTTCCAAAGCCAAACATGGATCTAAACCAAGAATAACATAAGGCACACACTTTAGCACCACAGACTGTGCTGTGCAAATACCCTCCAAGTGCCCAGAGTAAACACAGAAGCCACCAGGAGGACAAAGGGCTCTTTCCAAGATGCTCGCAATGAAGACAACATCAGGGTCCCAGTAGATTATTATATATATTTTTTGCAAAGAACCCATAATGGGGGGTCACCTTCTGTCAACCTCACATTCCTGTTTCTTTGAACAGATATTTCCAGGTCTTCTGTAGGCATTGCTGAAGTCTCTAGACCCCAGAGGGTCTAGCTAAACCCAGCTACTAACAGAGCAGTAAGAATCTGAGTGGTGAGACAAACATGCCTGGGAGACACCAACCACTCTCAGTAGGAAAGGCTGCCATGCCTCTCCCTAGGCACGCCATGCAAACACCCAGTTCTCACACTGTAATTAAAGTATGGAGGGAGATATTAGGGTGATGGGCCCCACAGCACCCCTTGCAACCTTATCATTGCAATCACTTAACACTCATGGCTCTGGATAATGCCCTGCAGAGAGACTGGGTCCACACTGTGCAGGGACGCTAAAGCCTTTTTGGCCCTGGGTGTGAGCTGACTAGGTTTCTCCAGCTGCTAGACCATTACCTGGCCCGGGATGGTTCACACACCCACTCAAACACGACCACTGGCAGAAGGCCATCTCTGTGCTTTCTACAGAAGAGCAAAGGGTAGCAAGAGAATTCCCAAGTTATTTGACCGTTCTTTTCTGGAATGCTGCAAGTGACATCTCCCTATTACTACCCTCAACCCCAAATATACACATGTGGCTCTGCAAACTTTTTCTCCTACAGATTTCTTTATATATGTTCACACACAAATCCCTTCTCAATCAAAAAAAAAAAACTTGATTTCTTTAATCCTGACAATTAACACTAGCTCTGGACTTTCTTATGGGCAAAACCATCATGAACCAGAGCTCATTTGAAAAGCAAAGCAATTCTCCAAAGCTAGCCTTATTGAAAACCCATTTGCCAAGAGGGATCCTACCTGGTCTCAGCCTCTAGCACAGTCAGATGTCACTTGGTTTCTACTGCCCTTCTATGTGCTCCCAAAAGCAGAGGGAATTCATAGTCTAAACAGGCTATCATATCCAACTACCGCTTACTGAAACCACGACCAGCACTTTGCTGGCTACAAGGGTCACACAGGAAAGCAGCCAGTGCCTCTGGGACCCCTAAGCCAGGCATAGAGGACTCTGCCACTGGCTTGCAGCAAAGGTGTTCCTTAGCCCCAGCAGACAAAACTCCAGGCAAGAGTGCCATTTCTAGGGGTCACTTACTACTGCAACTGCCAGGACGTACCACTCGCCTCTCAGCCAAGTAAGCAACCAGGCAAGCTTGGAAGCTGCACCAGGTGCCTAGAAGTCTCCTGAGTCCCATCTAGCTAGTAAAACTTTTGGCTGTAAGGAGATAATGGAGACATTTATATTGCATTAAATGCTCATAGTGCATGCTGCAGCCACAACTGTAAGCACTTAATAGATACCATATCCATCCACTGAACTCACATTAACACGTTGCAACAGATGTGATTATTAACTCATTTTTTAAAACAAGGAAAGGGTACACAGAGGTACACAGGGCCACACAGAAATGGAGGGGCAGTCTGGACTCAAACACAGGACTCTGGTTCTGGTCTGAAATTTTCCTCACTGAACACTATTGCCTTTTAAAAATCTCTTTCCTGACCCTTGCTTTTCAAGATGAACATGAAACAAATCAATTTTCTCATGGAATTGGACCTGCAGCTTAAGGAAAGATGCTAGGTGAGCTTGGCCAGAGGGTAGAAAACTTGCATATCAAAAATGTCTCAACCTGTGCCAGCCACAGGCTCACAATTAACTATAATAACAGTAGACTCCTCTCTGTGGCTTCTTGACACCAGGTCTGCTTTCTTCCTAGTGTTCAGGTGTCTCTAGTTGGTATGACACCAGCTCTGTAGGGGACACAGGAGCCCAAGGAAGGAAAGGGACTTGAGCAATACAGATCAGGCAGTATGCATACAACATCAGAGGCCCTGCCTGCGGCCCTCAGCTCTTCTGCCACTGGACACTGTCTAGGGACGAAGCAAGAGAGAAAAACATTCTGATGCCATGTGAAGATGGCTTGGTCATGAAATAAATGCCGCCAAATGCCTGTACAAATACTCCCAAGTGCACAGCTAGTACCGCTCGCCCTTCAAAAACCTAGGTATAAAATATCTGATAATTGATACAATTCCCAAATTCTAGATAGAAGACAGATTTTTCTGGAATCTGAAAATAAAACCCATCACAGCGAGGACTCTGCCTCTCAATAAACTACTCCAGGACCACTGAGCACAAACACTGGTGAGAGATCCAAAGGTAAACTGCTGGATTCCTCATCAGGTCAGAGGCTTTACAAGAGCCAGCAGCCCTTCCACACACAGCACAGGACCCTGCACCTTCTGATCTCTCCTGAGTTGGCCCCCGAATGATGAGATCTGATGGTGGAATGAATGGCACCCACATTCCCTCTCCATGCAACTTCAGATTGAGAGTCTGAGCTCTCCTTCCAGGCAGAGGCAGTGAAGGTAGACTAACCAATCCCCTCAGCTAAGAGAGAGAGGAAAGGTAGGGCTTCCTGACAGGGACTATCTGCTGCTGTCCAGTGCTGCAGTCAGAGGGAGACACAGTCTGCTGGGGTTGGGGGAAGGGCCTGCTGAAAGACCCCATCACAATCCATTTCCAGACATGCTTGCTAGAGGCCGTCCTCTGCTGAGTGCTTTACATGTTTAATGTCTCTACATACACACGTGCCTATGGTGTCCTCTGCTAAACTACAGCAGCAAATACTCCGGTGTGTGGGGCACATATTAAAGAAATACATACCCCTCACTGCAGAAGGAAGCAATAATGATAATCCCTAGAAAGACTGCAGACTCGCTCAGTCTCTGCACAGGTGCCCAGGAGGAACCCAGCAGAATTGAGTAATTATGGAGCACGATGACCAGTACAGGAGCCAGGAGGAGGAAGAGGAGGAGGAGGATGGAGGAGGAGGAGGAGGTGGAGGAAACAGGACACAAACACTGGAGGGAGTCCAAAAGGCCAACGACGGGCAGAAAGGGGCACAGGTCCGCGGTGACCTCAGGATTCTTCAACCTCGAAGCCTGTTTTCCATCCCAAGCCTCTAAGTCTCCTCCTGTGCCAACAGGTCCCCCTAGAGGAAGGGTCTGAGCTTGTACCGCAGGCGAAAAAGGAATCATTTCCCCATTAACCTTAATAAACAAGAGTCAAAGAGTCACCTCATCAGTATTACCACACACTTCCAAACACTTATAAGAAAAGCAAGAGGGTGTGTGGGAGACAACCGGGTGACCTTGTGGCGCGCCATCAAGCCCATGCTGCAAGAAAGCAAGCGCGGCTGTGTGTGTGGGGGGGGGTGTACCTGTCAGGAGGTGCCGAATCACAGCAGAGCCACACCTGGGTGGGGGGCAGTCACTGCCAGGCAGAGGACAGGCGCTGTGTCCAGGGGCACCTTGCTTATAAGTTCGGATACCCAGGGAGCCCCGAGGGCCCAGGCCCCCGTCTCCCAGCTCAACGACCCTTCGCCCCTCCCGGCCGGCCGGCCCTCACTCACTAGCGCAGCGCAGCGCCTGCCGCAGCACCTCGCGTCCGCACAGGTCGCACCAGCCGCGGCCGCCCCGGAGCGCCCATTCCGCGAAGAGGTGGCCGTCGCCCCGCTCGCCCCGGATGCGGGGATCCTGCGGCTGCTCGAAGATGCTCCGCACGTCGCGGGGCCGGGGCGCCCCCGGCCGCCGCCGCAGTCTCGGCTGCAGACCCGGCCGGAGAGGTCGAGCGGGGCGCGGGGCCCGGGGCTGGGGCGCGGGGTCCCCCTGGGCCGCCCTCCGGCCGCCGCGCCCTTCGTACGCCCCGGGCGCCGGGCACAGGGACGCGGGGACGCAGCGACCCGGGGTCGGCGGCTCCGGGCCGCTCAGGCTCTGCAGATAGCGCGGCGGCTCGGGGTCCAGGAGGAGTGGGTAGGGACGCTGCCCGATGGCCGGGGACGCCATGGCCGTGCCCGGGGACAGGCGGCGGCCACGGCTCCCGACTCCGAGTCAGCCTCGGGAGAAGGGGCGGCTCCGCGCGGACGCGCCTTTAAAGGGGCCGCAGCCTGCGGGGCGGGGCGAAGGCGGGACGCTTCCGAGAGGCCGGAAGGGCGACCCCTGGGAGAGACCCGGGGACCCCAGGGTAGGGTCGGCAGCGGATTTAGGGGCGTCCTGGTGGAGCGGACGAAGTAGTGGGGGCCGCCAAAGACTGCGCATACTTAGGGACCCTGCCCCTTCCCCTCTCCCCCGCTCCAACACCCCCAAACGCCCAGGTGAGCCGGCAGGTGGGAGCTAAGGATGCGGCCTAGGAGTACCACCGTCCGCGGGCTCGCTCGCCGCTGCCCGAAGACCCCGGGCGAGCCGAGCCCCGCGTGGGTCGCACTGGCCGGGCTCGCGCTCCCCTGGCGCGGGGCTTCCCGGCCGGCCGCGGATCAGATTCCCTCGCCGAGCGCCCCTGACGGCCGGTGGTCCTCTTTCTGCGAACACTGGCCTGCTTTCTCCCTGGCATGAAGGGCGCCCCTGAGGCCCCTGAAGAGAGGTCCCCAGTTACCAGCACAAGGACTTAAGGCATGGCTTAAGGCTCCATTTAGAAAGTCCCAATTCTTTTTTTTTTAAAATATATTATTTATTCATTTTTCAAGCAGAGAGAGAGAGAGAGAGAGAGAGAGAGAGAGAGAGAGAGAGAGAGAGAGAGAGCGCGCACCAGGGCCACCACCTTGTGGGTCTGGCTTATGTGGGTACTGGGAAATTGAATGGGGGGCCCTTAGGCACTGGAGGCAAGTGCCTTAACCGCTGAACCATCTGAAAGTCCCAAAGGACCAGGCATTTTCTTTTGACTCTGGGTCTCAAAAATAATGTAGCGGGTCCCTGATTAGCACCTTTGGTTACATAAGGTCCATTCAAGGGAAAGGAGACATTTGGAGCCAGACCTCCTGGATCTTTGAACTTAGGTGTCTTGTCATGGGCGGGTAACTGTCCTAGGCCCTCTCCTACCCAATTGTTTGTTTGTTAATCTGTAAGTACTTTCCCTTTCCACTGTATTGACTCAGGTCTTTTCAAATACAGATTTGATTTGGTGATTTAGCAGATCCACTGGCAATTTAACTGTGGGGATAGTTCTCCATAGCAAGAGCTGTTTCAACCAATCCGTGATAGAAAATATTCAGAAGGAAAAAAAAAAAAACACAACCTGTGTCTCTATTGAAATGTGCAGGTTTTTCTTGTTATTGGCCAAACAATGCAGTGTGACAATTCATGTAGCATTTGCGTTTAATTGGGTGTTATAAGCAATCTACAGATGATTTTAAATGCACACTTTACATGCACATGCTATGCTATTTTATAAAAAGGACCTGAGTATTCTCAGGTTTGAGTATTTGGAGGGGGGAACAGTTGGGGGAGGGGCGCTGGAACCAAAGGAGAGTTACCTTAATTCTTCCAAATCTGAATCTCTCCTGTTCTTCCTAAACCGAGGTGGATCTCCCCCTAGTGTCCAGTAGGGGATTCCTCACTTTTGCTTTTTGGTTTCCCCTTGGAGGTAATTTTTAGGTAATTCCTAAAATTTTAGAGTGCAGTGGCCAGGGAATTCCCAGTGTGCTTTGCTCCATGGCTTCTCCCTATTGACAGATGTAACCAGAGTCCTCTCCCTCCCAGGTTCACAGCAAAGGGACAGGCTTCTGGTCTCTGGGTCTTTCTTCATGAGCTGGTTCCTGGGTAGATGTTGGCCTCATAGGGCCAACACCACCATGATGGAAGGCAGGCTAAGCTTCTATGGAGAGTGTGGGCCCCCGAAGCTCTCTACTCTACTTCTCCAAGCTTCTTCGTGTCTTCTGGAGTCAGCATGGCCTACCTTGGGGGGCAATGTTGGGAATTGCCAGAAGGGCTCATTAAACCACAGCTTGCTGAACTGAACCCCAGTGTCTGTTGTCAAAAGGCTTGGGTTAGAATTTGAGGTTTTGCATTTTCAGCAAATTCCCAGGTAGTCTTGGTGCTGCTGATGCAACTTCTCTAGGGCTAAGGTAGTGACAAGACTTCACAGTTTTGTTCCTCTGGGACTGGAAAACTCGAGTTGGACATGACTAGGAAGAACTCAGCAGTGGCTATTCCTCTGTGCTATCTACTGAGTATATGAAAGGGAAAGTATGTTTGCCTTTACGGCCCTATTCCCATCTTTCTACTCAGAATTCTCTCGGAGTTCTTGCTTAAACTTGTGTTGTGGATAAATGCTTGTTCTGCCCTCTGCTATCCATCCATCTATAGATGAGACTCATCCCGAGTTCACTCCCTGTTAGGAGTGCCAGGTGAGGTCCAGAGCACAGACCTAGATTGAGCTCTGGGGGACAGTTTGGTGTGTCAAGAAGCAGCAGGATCACCAAAGACTAGTTTTGAAATAAATGTCATTTATGAAATAACTATCGACAATCACCAAGTCTCTCTTCTGAAATCCCAGGTTTCCAAGTCCCATTCAGGCCTGGTTCTGGTTCCCTGGATAGAGGTGCTCACATGGCCGGGTATTGGTGCTGGCTGATTGAGACTGGTTGGCTGGGACATTAGGCGTGCAGCCTTCCTGGCTGTTGGGCTGCACAGAGGACCCACTGAATGGAATGGAGGAGGAGATGGCATAGGGCCAGAGATTCAGAGACAGGAACAGAGATAAATAACTTCATGTGACCAACCCCAAAAGTTTATCAAGTTGATCTTAAGATTCATCTATTTGAGCCAAGAAATTGAGGTCAGGGGTGGGGTAATGGCCTCCCCTAATCTCAATAGCTGTGGGATTCACCTCCCCAGATGTTGTCTTTCCCGGTGCAGTCCCCTCCTGTCCAGAAACAGTATCCCCTTCCACAGAACACACGCGCACTCGCACACACACACACACACACACACACACACACACACACACACACACACACACACACCACACACCACTCATCACTCTTCAAGGAAGATGTGGAAAAAAATTCCTGTAGTTTTAGTGTAAATGGTAGAACATCACTTGGGATGGTGTCAGGTGCCTGGGTAGTAACTATTACTATGTGTGTGTCATATTCAGGTGTTAATGTGACACCCCATGCACTCACTTGTGGCGGCTGGAGGAGAACATCAGGTGTCCCCTTCATCTCCCACCCAGGTTTTCCTCCTGATGGCATCTCTTACTGATTCTAGAGCTTGCATTCATCAGCCCCAGCAATTCCCCAGTCTCCTCTTTGAAGCCACAGGACCAGGGTTATAGACATGTGTGGCCATGCGCAACTGTTTACGTGTGTTCTGGAGATTCAAACTCAGATCCCCTCAGACCCTCATGCTTGCAGAGGAAATGTACGTAACCATGGAGCCATCTCTCCAGCCCTGTAGCTGTTAGCTGTGTTATAAAAACAGCTCTCATGTAGCCCAGGCTGGCCTCTAACTCAGTATATATTGAAGATGACTTTACACATCTGATTTTCCTGTCTCTACCTCCTGGATGCTCAAATTACAGGTGTGCACCACCAAACCCAGTTTATACAGTTCTGGGGAATGGACGCAGGGCTTCATGAATGCTAAGCAAACACTCTTTTAACCTAGGTATTTCCCCAACATTTTTTTTTAACTCTGTTCTTGCTCACCCAGGCTTCTGCCTCTGTTGAAACGCCTACTGGGAGTTTTCCCCTCGTTTGCAGATCCTTTTGGCTCAGAGCTGGTGACTTCTGACTGTGACTCAGAGTAGGTGTGCTGCTTTTGCTTTTGACCAAAGGGAAAGATTATAACAGTGAATTATAACAGACACTCAGTCTGGTGGGTATGTGAGATCACTTCCAAGGTGGTCCCAGAGAATATTGGTTCTTCTAATGGGTGAGCTGGCATTTAAGAGCTTCAGTTATTCCCCACCTCCATAAGAGGGGAGGCAGAAATGCAAGCTCACCTTGAGCTCAGGAGTGGGAAAAGAGCTGGAAATGGAATCCGCACTGATGGCTGCTGCGATACTGAAGGACATAGATCACTGGTTAATTTCTTTAGCAAATACTCCTCAGGAAAAACTCAGGAGCTTTCCCAGGCAGGAATGGTCCAACAGTGTGATGAAACTGGTACAATTAGGCTCTTCCCAGAGCAAGAGAAATCTACACATCTGTCAAGCCAGGTGTATTTCAAATACAGCCAATATCAATTGATTTTTATCTTCCTTCTCTGACTTGAGTTCTTGTGGCTTCTTTAAATATCTTGTTATCCTTAGGGTAAAACCTTCATGTACTAGATTACTGCTGTCCTAACAGTAGAAAAAATTCCATTAAGAATGCTCCTGGGCTAGAGAGAGCTCAGTAGTTAAGCTGCTTGATTGCACAGCTTGCTTGCTTGAATCCTCAGGACCCACATACATCCAGATGCACAAAGTGGCACATGTGTCTAGAGTTCGTTTGCAGTGGCTGGAGGCCTTGGTGTGCCCATTCTCTCTCTCTCTCTTTCTCTCTCTTTCCATCCTTCTCTCTGCTTGCAAAAAAGAAAAAAAGAATTGCTCCAACATGGTGCATTCCTGCTAAATTACAAATATTTGAACTTATTTGTAAAATTTGGCCTATGTACAAAACTTTCTTATGCTTATTATCATTACTCTTTCTAGATTGGTGATTAAATAAACAAATAACAACAGTTGATAAAATTGAAGTTTTCAGTTTCCTTAGCCAAAGACACTCCTTAATTCTTCTAAATCTAAGTCTCCCCTAGTGGAACATTATTATCTTTTATATTATTATTATTATCCCATTATTGTCTTGTGAAATAAGCATCAAACATCCTATAAAAATTAAGTTAAAAAAACCATTATGAGCCATTTTCACTAACAAAAGACACATACTATTATAAAGGACTTTTAAACCTAATTAATGTTTCAGAATTGGGTACAGCATTCCCAAGAGAGGAAAATCTAGAGGAGTAAAAGCTAAAACTAGGTGATTTTCATCAAATTGAAAGTGGCATCACATCAAAGACTCCCGTCAGCCTGAAGGGAAAGGACTCTTCCAGGTACTTCTCACCACTCCTGCGCCATAACACTTCAGGAGATAGAGTCTTGGACTTTCATTTCTCATCTCAGACTTGTACCAACCTCTTCTGAGAATACATCTATAATGATTAATTCTGTTGTCCACTTGATCAGATTAGGAATGCACAGACATTCCTCTTGGGTGGGTGTCTGAGGTGGCTTCCAGGAGGATTAACTGAAGGAAGCCCTTCTCCCAGAGTGGGCGCCCCTCCCTGAAGGGGGTGTTATGCCAGGAAGCTCTGGGAGAAGAGGATCTCCTCCTCCCGCCTGGCGGCCAGTGCTGCTTGCTGCTGAGTACCTTCACTTGCACGTGCATCTGTCCTGTTCAGCTGTCCTTCGTTGGTCTTGGAACCAAGTTTCCTCAGCCTTCCAGTGTGGACTGAAGACCAGCGGCTCTCCGGGAAGCCTTCAGGTCTTCAGTGCTGGGCTGGGGCTGCTGAGGCATCCAGCCT
>PVHP010021244.1:0-29625 GCA_004024765.1 Zapus hudsonius
GAAAGAGCTGAGGGAGGGATTGAGGGTAAGGCAGGGTCAGAAATTCGAGCATGGTGCATTTGTTGGAATCCTGTACTTGACATGGGAAGAATTAGTATATTTAACATGCAATAAAGATAATGTCCACCTTTCTCCAGATTCCCTGCCTGCTCGTCGACTGCACCCTGGCTTAAATCTCTTGGCTTAGCCCTTTCCCCCATATACTATATGGTAGCAGGTCCAAAGCCCGGGTCTTATTCCCTTGGCCTTGACATGTGAGTGGTGGCTAGTCTCTGGACTTACACTCCTCCCTTTAGCCCATATGCACTGCTATATTTGTTTATTCAATGCCATTATTGTTTTCATGGCTTGGATCTAACAAAGCGTTTTCCTTAATAACTTCCCACCTCTATTGCTCTGGTGGCAGCTTCCTGCCACAGGATCTTTGCTCTATTTCTTCGACCTATCCTTCTCATCCCCTAGAGGGCTGGGTGGTGGGAATATTCTGGAAACACATATGTAGTTTTAAAGTTTCCAGTACTTACATTGAAAAAGTAAAATAAAAAAAAATAAATAGGTGAATTTTAGTGATTTAAAAATAAATTTTATCAAGTATACTCAAAATATTTCATAATGCATTACACATTTGACTATTTAGAAAATATTTTATATTCCTTATTGGGTGTTATGAATTAGATATTTAGTACTGATTTTACGGTTATCACATACCTTGATTTAGGCTAGCCACAGGTGAACGTTAATTCAATAGGTGTGTATGCCGGTGGCCAACATCCTGAGAAATGAGGCTCTACTATTTGCATGGGTCCATCATTCACTTCATCCAGCTCTCTGCTTAAATGTCTCCTCAGAGTGATCTTTCTTCTCTACCCGGGTTGATGTCTGCAGTCCCCACCCCTGTCTTTTCCATCTAACGTCATTTCTACTGATCTGGGTTCTTCTATATCATATCATTATATCCTTCTGTGTTCATTATCTGTCCTTCCCTTGATGAGGAATGGATAAGAATATAAGACTATTGCTGGATTTAACCATCATGCTGCAAGTACTGAACTGCTCAATTCATATGAATTAAAGGAATACAAGAAGTTCTGGCAGACAAAGTCTGAGGCTGTTCAGGTGAGGGTTCAGCTTCCCTGTGGCTTTATGTCACCACAGCCACCATATTTGAATGACTTTTTCACAACTTCCTTGCTCACGTCATTATCTCCTAATGAAATGTCCTTCAACTCTCCATGAGAACGAGGCTTGATTGGCTTTCAAGCCTTGTTCTAGAAAGCCCTCTCCAGATTCAGCATGGACATCTACTCTCTCAGAGGGGACCATTCTGGGACTCTTTAGACAGTATTTACGTTGCTCCTGTCTTAGCTGTGCTTTGAGTTCAGTGACACCTGGAACCCTGTCACCTTTGTTTTGTTTTGTTTTGTTTTGTCCCCAGCACCTAGCAAAAAATATTTAGTGTTTGGGCTTAATTATACCTTTGTGTTCTCAGTTATTCAATATTTTTTATTTCTTTATTCACCAAACGTCTGCTGAGCATTGACAGTTCATCACGCACTGGGTGTGTAGCGACAAAGTGGCGGGCTAAGTTATCAGAGGATCAAAGTTTACAGTCTAGTTCAGAAAATAAGCATTTAAGAAACAATCATGAAACTGTGGAGGAAGATTAAAGAGGGTGAGGGAAGGGTTTGTGCCACCATCTTCTTAGAAGTATTGTGTTCAAGGCTCCTGTGATAAGAAACACTGAAGCAGGCATGTGAGTAAAGTGAGGCCCTGCATGTATGAACTCTGCCATATTACATCATCTCCCTGAATGTCTCTTCTCTTCATCTTTATAGTTTCTTTGAGATCGAGAGCTATGCTGACAGATGGTAAGGAATTAATAATAGCTAACTATAATTAATATTAACATTCAGTTATCCTTTTCATTATAACACACTTTGAGATAAGCACTGATTTTATTTAGTCCTTTAAACCGATTCTATTGGTTTTAAATGACAAAACATGAGAAGTGACTCACTTAAACAAATCATTTTGTTGGAAGAAATCATCACAGAATTCTGAAGTCAGGTGGAAAGCTTAGAGAACAAGCTTTCACCACTGGGATGCATGTACCCCAAGATTGTTCCTGACTCCTGCAACATTCTTGGGAAAGTCAGTAAGCAAAGTAAAAAAGCCCAGTTCTCAAAACAGGCTAGGTAAGATCATGACCTCTTGACTGGCAGTCTCCTCCTGGCTGTAACACATGAGTATAATAATTAGAACAATGCTGGGTAGTCTATTACCTTTTATTACACATGACAAAAGGAATTCACTGAAGGTTAAATAAGCAAACAAACATTTTCTTCCAACTAATACAGAAGAGTTGGTACAAAACCAGGGTTTTCAGACATAGAGCCCTTTGTCACCTGATTCTGCTGCTTCTCAATAGTATAGCAGGAAGTTAGAGACCTGAGAACAGGGAGTTCTCCTTTGCAGTTTAGATGAAAACATTGTGTAAGTGTGACATGTTAGGACAACTGAATGAATGAGGCTGAATGTGATGGCTGATCTCTCTAATTCCTGCACTTGGATGGTGGAGGTGGGAGGATCAGGAGTTCAAAGTCAATGTTAGTGACATAGCCATCAGGGCTCAATGACATACTCCCTCAAAAAAGAAAAAAAAGTAAATGAATGAATGAATGACTGGGTGGATGGAATATGACACTCTTATGCTGTACCAGAATGCCTCACCCACCTGCCTCTGGCTTCAGCAATGGCCATTGGGAGCACACACATTAAGGCTACACCTACTGTGTGGTTATTGCAGGTGGCTCCTAACATCACATATGACTGCATGGAGCAGAATCTCAACAACATCCCTAACAGCCTGCCCTCCACGACTGAGAACCTAGACCTGAGCTTCAATCCCCTGAAGAGCTTGGGCAGCAATTACTTCTCCAATTACCCAAAACTGCAGGTGCTAGATTTATCCAGGTAATAAACGAACTTTTACATACTTCACTAGGTAAGATGTTTATCATTATGTCATTGCATTCTTGCCTCAGAGTGCCTAGTTGGTGATGTCTTCTTTTAAATCACTTAGTCTTTCATTCAGCAGATATCTTACATGCTGTAATCCCTTGGATAAACCACCTTTGTTAACCAGGCCTCACCTTTCCTCATTGGTGAGACATTTAGGTTCTAAGGACATTAAATAGGAACTTAGCTTAACCTCTGTCATCATCAGATATTTAGTGACTATTTACTATATATGTTGTATACTTGGATATATATATATGTATGTATATATATATATATATATATATATATATATATATATATCCTATAGTCACAGGATAAATATCTTAAAATAGCTCAGGTGCCAGGAAAATGGCTCAGCAGGTAAGACTGCTTATCACACAAGCACAAGGACCTGAGTCTGTGTGAATTCAATCATTAGGACTCACAATAAATAGAAAAATCTATACTTGCCCATCCACACCTGTAATCCCATTCCTTGGTAGTGGGGCAAAGAAAGGAGACTCACTGAAGTTCACTGATCAGCTAGACTGACTGAAAAAAGCCTCAGTTCCAGCTCCTGGTTCAGTGAGAGACGTGGTCTCTCTGCAGAAGCATGATGGAGGAGGACACTGCATTCTGCTCTGGCCTTCACATGCTATGCATGGGACATGCTCATCTGCACACATGTGCACACACTATACATGCAAACACCACACCACATATAACTCACACACACGCACACACACACAGACACACACATGCACACACATGCACACACACACACACACAAATTTAAAAAAAAAAACAGTTCAGATGTTATATCTTGGCCGTATTGCTGGGCATATATTACATATGCAAACAACTGCTAATTTTGACTTTTTGAATATTTTGAAGCTGAAATTAGGTTGATGATTTATGTGAGTAGGTGATAAAACAAACACAAAGAAAGTCAACAAATTGTACTTTTTCGATGAAGGGCCATCTATGTTGTGGGTGGCCAGGAAAGATTCACAGGACTGAGTGGAATTCAGTTAATGGCTGGTAACCTTGGAAGTACAGTACCAGGTAGGGACTTAGATAACAGGTAACTCAGGAGAGAGATGCCAAGATCTAAGGAAACATCTGCTATGAGCACAGAAGTGTCACTAGGGTTTTCTATTCTGATGCAGGGAAGTTTACCTTTGCTTCAGTATATAAAGTTTGTACCATTATTTGGGTGGAAGGAATGGAATCTTAAGAAAGCTATAATGATCAGGGCTTCATTCAAAGTCGAAATAGGTACTAAACCATTTTTTTCTAAAATAATTACGGAAAATAGAGAAAGACTTTATTTTCTAAATTATTTTTAGCATGTTTATTTTCAATAATTAGTTACATTGTATGAACAAATCTTATAGTGGTATATTTCCTTCCTCCCTGTTCCCAGCCTACTGGGGGCCCTCCTCAGTGGGGATACTGGATCAGTCCATGGGATAGGGGGTCGTGAATTGCTTAAGAGATAGGCAATTTTTTTCTCTCCTTTGTGTGTTGTTGCTGAGGGGGGAAATGTGTCTGGATATTCTCCTCCACCATGGCTCTTACAATCATTCTGCCCCCTCTTTCATTCAGTTCCCTGAAGTCAAGGTGTGTGAGTTTTGCCATCTGCTTTATTGTTGAGATCTTATGTGTCTCCAGATTCTAAATTCTTGATGAAGACTAAGATTTTTATAATGAGAAAGATGGGGTTCCTAACTAATTCCAATTACCTTAAAAATTAAGAGTCCCTGGATTCTTGTTCTATAAAATTAAAGAATTAAAATTCTAGTCCACCAGTGGGTAAAGCACAGTCAGAGGCTTTATTTAAAAGGAAAGGAGAAGTTACAGAGATCTCCAGCCACTAGTGAGGTGAGAGCACATGGGGGAGGGTTCTGTGCTGGCCAACCAAGTAAGAGAAAGAAGGGAAAATATAACAGAGCTCCCATCATGAGGAAAAATAGGTTCACGTGGGAAAAAAAAAAACCAAGCCTTCTCACCACAGCCACCAGGGCTGTGGTAAGAGAGCCTTACCTAGGCCTGGAGATTCAGATGTCTAACTGCTGGGCAGCCATGAGGAAAAGAGAGCAATACTTCCTGTCCAGGTGACTATATGCCCCTGGGCCAGGTGAGCCAGAGAGATAGCTGGTTGGTCTATCTTTGACCAGTTTCAGGATTAGGTTTGAGCTCTAGTAAGAGACACCTCCCATTCAAGGGGAGGGGGTCAGGTAAGAAAAGAGATGATTGGAGCCTGCCTGCAAGCACAAGTCCAAGAACACTCCTGGTTACCTTTGGGTCCCAGTCACCCTAACCTGTCACATTTTGGTATGAAATTTTACTTTAGAATGGACATTTATGAAGAAACGTGAGCAGCTATGCAATGCTCTGTCCTTTGCTTGGATGTGGGTGTAGCATAACAAAAGCAAAATGCAACATTTTCAAGGCAGTGGCCTATAAACAGCATAGACCCTTGGGCCCAGTCCTCCCTCAACGTTTATAATAATGTGACCTGACTCATGGCACTTCCTCTCTCTGAGTGTCAGTTTTCATGTCTGTTAAATGGAAACAATGAAAATCACCCCACAGAATTAAATGTGATATTAAAATTTTAAGTGTCATATATTAAAAAATATATAGTAAACTTTATAAAATATTTTAAGAATCATTTGTTGACTTTAAATATTTGCTTCCCCACAGAGAATTTTGTCGAAAACTGAAATGAGGTAGAGAGACTAATCTCTGCCTTCTATTGAAAGAAGATGTAGTTTCTTATTAAACAATGCCCTGTTTAATTCATCTTTGATCTGCAATATACCCCCAGAAACTTTCCTTTGATGCCTCAAATATATGCTAAGATGTCATTGTCCTCTCTGGTAAGCCCACAGGAGAGTTTAAATTAGAGCTAGACAGAAAACAGCACAAACAGTACCCTTTGCCAAATATATATATATATATATATATATATATATATATATATATATATATATATATATATATGCACACATATATGCATATGCATATATACACATACTTACATATACATACATACATATTTACATGCACACATACCAACTTATACATACATGTGTGTTTTTATTTATAGATGAGAATATTGAAGCTTAAAGAGTTTAAGTGACTTATCTTTAGTTTTTATTTTAGCAAATTCAAATTCAAGTTTTCATCTCTTCCTTCCAAGTTCAAAGTTTTCATCTTAATGCTCTGCTTATCCAAAGTGGTGAGCTTTATGTAATGAAATAAAAACAGAGTAAGCACTTTTCAGTCTTACCTGATGTATATGGCAAATATGCACTGAAGACTGTGGGCTTTGAAATCATATACCTGAAAGAAGGGACTTGAGAAATAATCAAACTAGTTGATTCAGAAAAGGGATGATTGAAACTCAAAGAGAAAAACAGGTGCCCAAGATCACGTATTAAGTGAGGGAAGCAAAGACTCCAAAGCTTGCATGTCTTCTATCAAGTTGGAATAAAATGACTTTATTACCCATAAATCTCCTGATGGGCATATATCAGGTGAAGGTCAACTGTAAAATAACTAAATTGAGTTATGAAAGGATTTGTTTGCAAACTATAACTTGCAGTTCTCTTAATGATCTAAAGGCAGATATTGTCATGACTCCTCCATATTTTATGACTGCTGCCTACCTTCAGCTTTCAGATCTTCTGTCCACTCAGCTTTTCTTCATATTCACTCCTATTCAACAGCCAAATTTTACTTAAGTTTTATCCAAGAAGCTTGCTTTGATGTCCCTGGAATAGATCAGGTCGCTTAGTGAACTTGCCTTTTTCCCACAATACTCACTCCTGTCACCTGTTATTACCATTTACCTGTGTTGATGACAGCTTTCAGATATTTATTTGTCATATATGCAGAAGGTTTTATAAACATTAATGGCATCCATAGCACTCATATGGAATTATATGTCTTTCAAATTGATATTCACGAGTCATCTATCATGACTAACAATATTAACTTGCATCATCTCTACCAACCAGATATGTAGTCACAGCTATGTTTAGCACTAAATGGCTAAAACTTGATGTAAGGCTACTACATACTCTGACAGCCACACTTGTGCCCCAATAATTGATCATTAATAGATTTTCTTTTGATAGATTGATTGCTCTGCTTTGCTTGTATGGCTAGTATGATAAAAATAGTTATCTGGTCTTGGGTAATGACTCACCAGGTAACCAATTGCTGCCAAGAGTGAGCACCCAAGTTGAATCTCCAGACCTGACACAAAGCCATATGCAGTAGAGAAGATCTGGAGTCCCAGTGTTCCTATGAAGAGATCAGAGTCAGAGACAGGAGAATTTCCAGAAGCTCACAGGCCAACTATCCTAGTGGGGTGGGAGAGATTGTCTTCTGACCTCTACATGCATGCCAAAACTTACACACACACACACACACACACACACACACACACACACACACACACACACACACACACCAAAAACAGTCTTTCCACAAAAGTACATAAAATGATGAAAACATATTTTAAAAGGAGTCTATTGGTCTTGCAAAGCCTGATGGCTTGGATTCAGTTCTTCAGTAATCACATAAAGCCAGATGCACAAAGTAGTGCATGAATCTGGCATTCCTTTTCAGCAGCAAGAGGTCCTAGTGCTCCTCTCTCTTTCTCTCTTTTTTTCTCTCTCTCCTCTCTTTGTAAATAAATTAAAGATTCTATCATTGTTGCCAATGTGATAATGCTAATATACAGTTTCTTATGTGTTCATTCCATCACATTGGCCTTTCTTCACACAAAGGGCCATGCACAGTCATGGTGTATCATGTCTGCATGAGTCTCTGTATGAGAGATTTTTATATTATGAATTGTTATTCATCAGAAATATATAACCTATGTCTCTTTTCCATGCAGGTGTGAAATTACAAAGATAGAAGATTATGCATTTGAAGGCTTAAACCAACTCTCTACCTTAATACTGACTGCCAACCCTATCCAGAGATTAGCTCTGGGAGGCTTTTCTGGATTGTGGAGTTTACAGAAGCTGGTGGTTGTGGAGACAAACATGGCCTCTCTAGAGAACTTTCCTATTGGGCACCTCAGAACTTTAAAGCATCTCAATGTGGCTCATAATCTTATCCATTCCTTCAAGTTACCTGAATATTTTTCTAACCTGGTCAACTTGGAATATTTGGACCTTTCCAACAATAAAATCCAATATATTTATCATAAAGACTTACAGATTCTACATGAAAATCCTCAACTCAATCTTTCTTTAGACCTGTCTCTGAACCCAATTGACTTTATCCAACTTGGTGTCTTTCAAGACATTAGGCTCCATGAACTGACTCTTAGAAGTAATTTTAACAGTACACATGCCATGACATCTTGTCTTCACAGTCTACTGGGATTAGAAGTGCACAGGTTGGTCCTGGGAGAATATAAAAATGAAAGGACTGTGGAAAGGTTTGACAGTTCAGTCCTGGGGGGATTGTGTGGTGTGAGTATTAATGAATTCCGATTAGCACACATAGATCAGTTTTTATGGGAATTTACTGACATCCTTAATTGTTTAGCAAATATTTCTGCAATGTCCATGGTGAGTCTGAAATTTGAAAAGCTAAAGGATGATGACTTTTCTAATCATTTCAAATGGAAATCCCTATCATTCATGAAATGTGTCTTTAAAACCTTCCCCCCTTTGGCACTCCCCTTTCTCAGAAGTTTGATTTTCATTGACAACAAAGGTGCAACCAGTTACGATGATGTGGATCTACCAAACCTTGAGTTTCTAAACATCAGTGGAAATGGCTTGAGTTTTAAGAGCTGCTGTTCTGTGAAACATTTGGGAACACCCAGACTGAAGTACTTAGATCTCAGCTCCAATGGTGTTGTAACCATGAGTTCAAACTTCCAGGGTTTAGAACAACTGGAACATCTGCATCTTCAGCATTCCACTTTGAAAAAGGCCAGTGAGTTCTCTATATTTTTTTCTCTCAACAAACTCCTTTACCTTGACATCTCTGACACTCACATCCGAGTTGACTTCAATGGCATCTTTCACGGACTGATCAGTCTCCAAGTCTTAAAAATGGCTGGCAACTCTTTCAAGGCCAACACTCTTTCAAATATCTTCACTAATATGACTAACTTGACATTTCTGGACCTCTCTGATTGTCATCTCGAACAGGTGACACTGGAAGCATTTGCCACACTCTCTAGACTTCAGGTCCTAAATATAAGTCACAACAACCTCTTGGTATTGGATACACTACACTATAAACCCCTCCAGCATCTCCAGCTTCTGGATTGCAGCTACAACCACATAGAGACTATTAAAGGGGAAGAACTTCACCATTTTCCAAGCAGTCAGGCTCGCTTAAATCTTACGGGGAATGACATTGCTTGTACATGTGAGTACCAGAGCTTCCTGCAGTGGGTCAAGGATAAGCGGCAGCTCCTGGTGGAAGCTGAACAAATGAAATGTGTAAAATCGTTACATATGAAGGGCAGCCCAGTGCTGAGTTTCAGGAATTCCACCTGTGAAATCAACAAGGGCATCATCAGCATTTCAGTGATCACTGTGATTTTCGTGGCCACTGTGGTGTTTCTGGTCTATAAGTTTTACTTTCACCTGATGCTTATAGTTGGCTGTAAAAAATATGCCCGAGGTGAAAGCACCTATGATGCCTTTGTAATCTACTCCAGCCATGATGAGGACTGGGTGAGGAATGAGTTGGTAAAGAACCTAGAAGAAGGGGTGCCCCCCTTTCAGCTCTGCCTCCACTACAGAGACTTCATCCCTGGTGTGGCCATCGCTGCCAACATCATCCATGAAGGTTTCCACAAAAGCCGGAAGGTCATTGTGGTGGTGTCTCAGCACTTCATTCAAAGCCGCTGGTGCATCTTTGAGTACGAGATCGCTCAGACCTGGCAGTTTCTGAGCAGTCGCTCCGGCATCATCTTCATCATCCTGGAGAAGGTGGAGAAAGCTCTGCTGAGGCAGCAGGTGGAGCTGTACCGCCTTCTCAGCAGGAACACGTACCTGGAGTGGGAGGACACTACCCTGGGGAGGCATATCTTCTGGAGAAGACTCAGGACAGCCCTGCTGAATGGAAAACCATGGCATCCAGAAGGAACAGTGAAGACAGAAATCAACCAACAAGAAACAACAACTTCTATCTGAGAAAGAATTAACTTCCAAGTATTTCTAGCCCCATACTTGTTCCGTTAGTAAGTACTAAGTGCTACAGCATGCCTGGGGATATGTTGTGGACAGTGATTTGTGGTGCAGAAGATGCACTGGACTGGTATTCTCATGGAGTTTACATTGACATGGAATAACCACTGTGAGCTAACTATGAACTTTCCAGTGCATTTCAGCTACCCCAGCCATAGAAGCCTCATTGAGGAAGTCAGTCTAGCTTCTTGCTCATAAATTGAATGAAAACGAAGAGGGAGAGCCCCATGGTAGTGGAAAAGAGCATTGTTCTTTCCCTCACTGTGGTGTGTGTGTGTGTGTGTGTGTGTGTGTGTGTGTGTGTGCATGTCCATGTGTACAATTACAGACATGGACATGCCATAGGTGCATGAATGGAAGTCAGAAGATATTTTGGGGTGTCTTTCCTCCCTTCCACATTGTGTGAACCAAGGTCTCTTGTTCTCATTGCTGCTCATGGCTGCATTGCCCAGGCAAGCTGACCACAAGCTTCTAGGGAATTCTGCTGCCTCTGCCTTCCTTCTTTCCAATGGCACAATGGAGTTTCGGATGTCCATCACCTGCATAGGGCTTTTAAGTGAGTGCTGGAGATCCAAACACAGGTATGACAAGCACTTTATGAGCTGAACCATTTCCCCAGGACTCCTGAAGTTTTGGGAATGACAACTACATCATGAGTTATGTTTTAGCAACCTTAAAAGAGTTTTTTTTGGCAGTTTAACTGAACTGAATGTTTGCTTTTCCTTTTCTATATATAAATTCCACCCTATCTCTCAGAGTACTCCTGATTCAAGATTCAGTTTCGAAATTCAGTCATTTTTCCTTTGTAACCAGTTCCTCAGGAAACCTGATTTATACAAGCTCAGAAACATATTGGCAACTTCTTAGTATGTTCTATATATTAAATAAAAATTTCTAATACATTTCTATTTTTATAAATAAGTTTTTCATGGCTTGTCAATAAATTCACATCCTCAATAAGGCTGGTAAGAGACATGCTAGAAATACCCATATTTAATCACTATTTTTCAAGCAAATATATATGTAAAATATGGTCCGTCACTTTGTCACTGGATGTCATTGTTAGGTTATTAACTACCAAGTTATGACTATCATGAAGGGAACATTAAAATTATCTGATAATAGGGATATTTTAACAGGGGGAGAAAAGTCAAAAAGATTGCACCTACAGCAGGAAAAGAAGTGAAATGACTTCAATAGGTGATTACTTTGTGATGATCCATAAAACCATATGGGCTGATATACATGAGTGACACCACAAACTTAGTTTTAGCAGAAGTTCCTCCTCAGGATGAATTCTGTTTGATGGAATGGTGGGCACTTTTGTTCATTCAGAGAGACATAGAAGGCCAAGATCTTTGCTCTGAAACCTTACTATTGCTAGAACTGCTGGTAACATGCCTCAAGTTGGGGAGTATACATCACTGTTTCCTTTGGGTATCCCTTCCTAAACACATTGAGAAAACAGTAGATATTATCAAGGAGAAAACAGTGTGTCCAGGTTATTGGTGCTCATGGAAATGGAGTTCACAGAAAAGCACATTCACTCTACTTCCTAGAAATGGTACATGCCAACAGCAATGAGAGGGGGCTGGGGAGATGGCTCAGCAGTTAAGGTCCTTGCCTGTAAAGCAGAAGGACCTGAGTTCAATTTTCCAGTACCCACATAAAGCCAGATTCTAAAGATGACCCATGTGAATGCCATTAAGACTTGAGAAAGACAAAAATCTGGTCATTTATGAACACATGGATCAATCTGTGCTTCTTATTAGAAGTGAAATAAGACAGTCACAGAAAGAATGTGAATTCTTTCTGAACAAGGAGGGAATAAAAGGATATTCAGAGAAGTAAAAGAGGTTGACACGGAAAATCAGGCCTAGGGTGGGTTCTCTGACTCCACCTTAAACCATCTTGATGATAGGGAAATGAATATTGGAATATGAAAATATTAATATTAATTACAATACTTCAAATATGTGTCATTCCTTACAACTTTGAATATATTTACAGTTCTAGTGTCTTGTTAGCCAGATGAAGTAGCAGATCAAGAATTATTTTTCCCATCCTACTGAGGTGAGCTTTGAAGTTCAATGAAGTAAATGTCAATAGTCAGATAGCAAGTATACAGCAAGTCCTTACCTCACATATCCTGAGGCCTCTCAGGGAAATGCCTTTCCACCCCACCTCCACTGCTTTATGCTTCAAGTTGGCAAAACAAGAAATGAAACCTGTAGTTAGTTCTTCATGTGGTTGGCACCAGTTAGGGGTTTTCGACTGAAACCATGAATCATTAAACAAATGCATATGCGTGCATGTATTGTATACTAAGTGGTTTATGTATGATGTATCTTTTCCTAAAAGACTTGAGAAAGTTTCAGACAAAGTGTACTTGAGCAATAAGGTTAGTTAGAAGCACAAAATATCAGCAAAGAAATGAAAGAAGAAAGTCACCAAGAGTGAGCACTCTTTGCCTCCCTCTACTTTTCCCCTCCCCCCACCCCTGCTCAGGCAAAGTCACATGTAGCCCAGGCTGCCCTCAGATTCTCTATGTAGATGAGGAGCTCCTTGAACTTCTGATCTACTTTGGTCTCTACCTCCCAAGTGCTGGGATTACAGGTGTGATCTACTATATCTGGCTTGAGAGTGAGTTTTAGTATAGTGGTTTTTAGCTCCAAATCTAGAGACTCTATGGTATTTTGGATAGTGTGAATGTTGGAAATTCCAGAACTCAGTTTACCAGCTGATGCCTTAGACTTCACTTCTCTGAGAACTAGTTTTCTATAAAGATAATTCTTTTAATTTGTCAAGCCATTGCCAAAATTAAAAGTTATATATATATATATATATATATATATATATATATATATATACATACATATATATGTTAAACACAAGAGATACTTTTTGTGGGTACGCAATAATATGGGGCTTTATAAAAGTCACCTAGCGCAAAAACTGAGTAGTCTTTGTGGTGACAGTATTGGAGCTATTTTCCCAGCCTGTGGGAACACAGGAGTTCCTTCGACTATAAGTAGACAGTTTCTTTTTTACTTGGCCTCTACTCATGAATTGCCAGACAATGGCCTTCTGGACTCTATGTTTTCTCTAGAAATCACCAGTATATGCCTAGAGAGTCCTATGTGGACTTAAGAGAGTCCTCATATAATTCCTTGGGACCTCTGTTGGGCTATAGGCCATGCCTGTTTAGCCTTTTCTTCCCCAGTGCTGAGATACTGTACATACAGGAAGTTAACAATGCCTTGTTTAAAGCAGTGTGTCATCTCTACAGATGATGTCCTTTGTGTCTCCCAATTAAGGCTCCTAAATCCTTTAAATCTCAACTGTCCATACAGTTTCTAGAGCTTTGAAATTCCATGGCTGTTATCCATTCCTGTTATCTGCATGGATGTTCTCAACTCTGTCTTCCACTTGGTTCCTTGATTTTATATATTATAAAATTTGTAGGAGAGGAAACTTTAGTTATCTTTTACAGCTATGTAAGGACTTATTCTACTTAATTTTAATATCTTATTGAAGTTCTCATGCCATTAAATTTGATGGACATTTTAATAACATCTTAGATAACTAGCATTTAAGGGTTTAGCAACGCATACCAAATCATACAGGCATTAAATATCAGAACTTGGATTTAGAACTTGCCTCTATGATTATAAAAGATAACCAAGTATGCAAGGTGGATACCCTGTTGCCTTTCTTATGTTTTGTTTGGAGAAGTCAATGGTACTGTTTTGTATTCTTATTTTTCTCTTTCCTAGGACCAGGGATCAAATCCAAAAAATAAGTGTTGGGCAGAAGCAGAAAATGTTAGAATAAGCACTATGTGAAATTAAACATTTTTTCTAGTACGGATGGGATAAGTCTCACAATTGCATCTCTCTTTCATGATGGAATACATTATTTTCCATGAGATCCCCAATTATGCAAATGTACCTATATTTGGTCTATCCCAGTATCCATTGATAGGGCCAGCTGTTTCTGTATTTAAAGTAATTTTTTAACATTCTTCACTTGGGGATTTCTTCTGCCACATGTTTTTAAATAAGGCAATTTTCCAATGCCTTCATTAAAAAATAAGGATATGTCATTGGAAAATTAAGCTGGCATAGTCTGAGCATATTGATATCAGCAATGCAGTTTGATATATGGAAATTTAAGTTAAGCTATCTGAAGAAGGAGGAGACTATATCCTTTAGACTAAGTTTACTCCTGGCATCATGACTATGTCTTTGTGTACATACACATGTGTACATGGTACGTGTATGTATGCAGGCTTGTAAGTGTGTATACACGGAAGACAGACATTGATGTTGGTGTCTTCCTCAATTATGCTTCACATATTTTTGAAGTCAGGGTTTCTCACAAAACATGAAGCTCACCAATTTGGCTAGACTGGCAAGCCAGTAAACCATAGGGTTCCTCCTCTCTTTGTCTCTCCAATGTTTATATTACAGGCAATGATCACCATGTCTGACTTTTATATAAATACTGGGGACCCAAACATAGGTCTTCTTGCTTGTGCAATCGACACTTTATTGAGAGAGTCATTCCCCAGCTTTTACTATGTTTTCTTTTAGAAACATTCAATTAAAAAATCCAAATAGCTGAGACTTGTGACTTAAAATCTTAACCTGATATCCATATGAAAGTTATTTTTCAGCTGCATTAAAAATTAATACTAGTCCTAAAATTTCACTTTCCTCTTCTGCCGTCTACTATTCTAGTTGTTACTAAATAAATGGGTGAAATTTAAAAACTATATGCTGCAAGAAGTTCCTTTATGTAGCTGCTCTTCTAGCTAATAAACAGAATGAACAAAATAGAATTCTGGCTATGCCACATCTTCACAATATAATGGTGAACAGGCTTCAAAATCTGTTTAATTTCAGTTTGCTTACCAGAAGAGTGAGGGTTCTTCTCTCCTGTACAATACATAAAGAATGGTGGGGGAGGGTAATGGTAAGAAACACACTACTGCTCTTAATTTACCTACTTGAAGTGCCAGGTATAAAAACAAGAGAGACCCCAAGCATGCAAAGTTGATTTACTGAACTGAAATCTTGGAGAGACAGGAGTTCTCATGTGTGGTCCAACACGGAGTTAACTCTAAGACAGGAAAAATGGCAAGTAAAGACAGGGTCCCAGCTCTGAAAGACACATTTCATTAAAAGATTCTGCTTCCAGAATTTACCATGGACAAAACCTATACTTTGCACAAGTATAATGGGGAAAGATTCTGACAGAGTGGAGCTTCCCTGCAGAGTGGAAGCTGAGGTCTCACCGAGTCCTACATTTTGACTAGGAAGTGATTCAAGAGCTTCAAGGCTCACATTCCCATATATCAAATCGGCAATGTTGCCTTCTGGTATACCTTACTTGACTACAAGGCTATAAGAGCAACTTTTAATCAATAATTTTGTGAAAGGCTGTTTTTTTTAATATTTTATTTATTCATTTTTCAAGGAGAGAGAGAGAGAGAGAGAGAGAGAGAGAGAGAGAGAGAGAGAGAGAGAGAGAGAGAGAGAATGTACCAGGGCCACCAGTTCTGGGTCTGGCTTATGTGGGTTCTGGGGAATTGAATCCGGGGCCTTAGGTACTGGAGGCAAGTGCCTTAACCTCTGAGCCATCTCTCCAGCCCGAAAGGTTGTTTTTAGTGTCCTACTCTATTTATTTTTACACCAATGAATCAGGATGGTATTTCCAATTTTTGAATGATAAGAATGATGCTTAGTGCCCCCTAATCAACACAATGTGATGTTCATAGCATGTTCTTCTCATGAATGACAGTAGCGAGATTAAGGTGCTAGTCTATGTCAGCCAATGTCAAGACTTCAAAGCCTTGTACAAGGCCAAGCACGCCTGGCTCTCATAAAAGTGAACAAAACCTACTGCTTCACCATCATAATTTAAATGATATTAACCAAATTGAATGATATGCCTACTATATATTTCATTAATATTATAGCCATAAGATGCTGGGGAAATATACATCCATGTAGTGAATGGTCTGTAACAAAGGAAGAACCATGTGTGCTAGAGGATGCTATTGTTTTAAACAACACCCTTCGGTTGCATTACCATGTCTCACATTGGTCTGACTTCCTGGTGAGCATCACAGACTTGTGATTACACTCACAGGTTCTAGGTGAACTTTAAAACGCTGAGGACTTCTTAGATGGATGAACTAAGATCACACATCACAGATCACTGTTGATCACTGAACTTCTCAACTCAAAGTGAAATTTGTGAAGTGAATAATTGATGAAAAGCACCATGCATTCTCCTCTGACTGCCACTCCTCTCTGAGTGTGGGTCTATTCTCTTCATTTTAGTAATGAGGACTCAGATGTCCAGAGAAGATGAATAAACTGCCTTATGACTCACAGCTTACAATAATAATAATAATAATAATAATTTGATAATCACAATAATAATTGTAAGTTTGCTATTGTTCTGATATATGCCTGTGACTGTTCTAATTTAACTGTTTAAATAATCATTTGATGCAGGTGTTGATAGTTTTGCCATTCATGTATGAAGAAACAGGCAGTAAAGAATGAATTGTGTTTTTGGAAGAGTCAAGTTGGCTTGACTCCCAGGGATGCCTGGTTCCCACTATGTCATAGCTTGCTGGAGTACTTTGGACAACTCTGCCTGGGGTACTCAGATCACTGATGAGAACAGCATTTGGACAAGGTCAATAACTCCCATACCATCTAGAACTTGAAAGTTTAAAAGGCAATGTGTGTTACTTTCCTTGATTTCTACAGAAATCAAGATGAGCCCTCCCGTGACAGCACTAAGTGAAGAATCTGAGTATAAATGTGTGTTCTGGCACAAATTGTCCTGTCCTAATAGTCTTGATTGTAATTATAAAATAATGGGTTTCTGAAAGGCTGCAAGCAATTCTGGGAATGACAATAAGGGTTTAGAAACAACGTGATGTTTATTTGAAAAATGTTTTATTGGAAATTAAACCTGTATTAGAAGAAAGAAGCATGTTGGTTGTGACTAAGAAACTATTTCACCATGTAATTAAATCAAAGCCTGTCAGTGTCAATTTTAGCTCTTGTATCATACTACAAACACCCTTTCGCCGACGAAAAGAAAGACAGGACTGACCTGAGGTAACCCACCCTAAATCTTTTCCAAAGGCTTGTCTTTCCATCTTTTCAGGGCCTGTGTGGAATATAAGATTGCATGGTCCATTTCCTTCTTAGGATTCAGCCTTGTCTGTAGATCCTTTCTTGGAGGGTTTTCCACCTCCACAGAGAGGAATAGACTCCTTCTGGAAGGCTTTACTTGGGAATTAGTGAGAAATAAAAATTAGGAGAAGCTGTCTTGAAGTCCTTTCTTAGAAAGGAAACAGAAGTTCCTCTTCACAGTTTAGAAATGTCTTTTCTGTTCTGCAATCTTAAAGTTAGACAAAGTTACATAGTTTCATTTGATCATGTGTGTTTGTGTGTGTGTTAATTGTGCTCTTTCTTTATCTATCTTACTCTGCTGTCTTTTATTTGTATTTTATTTTTATTAAAGCCACCAGGAAGCTTAAAATGAGATCTTATAACAACTAATAAAATTAGAATATACCCATATGATAAAATTTACCATGCTCCAATGTCTGACTTTTAAACAAATGTTGAGCATAAGAATCACTTGAGAGTTCTCATTATCTATTGTCTTTCTATATTTCTATCTATCATCCATCTATCACCTATGTTGTATCTGTATCCACCTATCATCTTTCTATCATCTATGTATCTTTAATTCATCATCATGTCTATCATCAGCTATCATTTTCTTGCTGGGAATCCTGACTCAGAATCAGAGTTGGGAATCTGAATGCTAAAATATTCTCCAAGTAATTTTTATGTACAGATAGACCTAGGAGTGGCTGTGTTAATAGAAAATAGAGCATGATATATATCATGTTTAGTATTTTATTGGCTTTGTTCTTGAGATTTATTGCCAAGATTCATGACAGCCAATGCAAGTTCAATGGGAATAGAATATGTGATCATTCTTGTTAAGTAAAAGGAAACCTAGCGTGGTGGTGCACTCCTTTTGTCCCAGCACTAGGGATGCAGAGGTAGGAGGATCACTGTGAGTTTGAGGCCAGCTTGAGACTACATAGTGAATTCCAGGTCAGCCTGGGCTAGAGCAAGACCCTTCCTTGAAAAATAAAAACAAATAAGAGAGAGAGAGAGAGAGATTTCACTTAACGGATAATTTTACATTCTTTTACAGTGTGTCATATATTCTTTGTGTGAGTAAACATGTGTGTAGCTGCATGTGCACATTTGTGTGTGCAGTGTAGAAGCCAGAGAACAACCTTAACAGTGATCCTCAGGAATACTGTCCTCTTCTTTGTGAGACAAAATTTCACATTTGCCTGGAGTCCACCAATTAGGCTAGAATGGCCAGCCAGCAAACTCTGAGGATCTTTTTTTTTTTTTCTTTTCCTTCTTTTTTTCCCTTTTTTTTTTGGTTGGGATTACAGGTATGCACCACCATGTCAGGCATTTTATGTGTGTACTGGGGATTGATTCAGGTCCTCATGCTTGCAATGTAAGCACTTCAACCACTGGGCTATCTCTCCAGCCCCAAATAGATTCTTCTTAATCATATCCAATTAGATTAACTGTAAAGAATCGGGTTCATTTGATCTAACCTTCCTATATCTATTGAGATATTAGAACCCAAGAGTTGCCACCTTCCTATATTTATCCCCTTGGTAGATGAGACATAGCCAGAAAAAAATGCCATGGTTTCCATGAACTCTTTGAGACATCCATTGTCAATTTTGTTTTTCCGATTTATTGACTCAAAACTTCTTAACGTCTAACTTAGCTCCCATTTGAGAACTCAGTATTCACCTTGCACCTGACTCTGAAGACTCAATAGATGGCTTTCCCTGGAAAACATCAGGCTCTCCTGTGAAGATTCACTGCACCATTGTCAGTCTTCCCAGGAACCCCTTTTTTATTCCTGTGGGGAGGGGTGCTAGGGAAGTGAGTACTAACAGTTACAATTCAGTAGTTTGGGCCTTTAAGCTTATAACCCTGAGTCTTCTGGAGAAGTCTATTGCTCCCCAGTGGGAACTATCTGCTGTAGAAACTTCCTACTTGAAAAGAGCACTTTTGAAATTAACGGCAGGGATGAATCTGGCTATCACGGTGTTCAGCTTCCTGCGGGGTCTTGCTGAGTCTTTTCTCAGCATCATCTCTGCTGCATTGGCTATGGTCTAAGAAGTGCAGGCAACCTCTCTCTGCCTGATCAGGAAGGGACTGGAGATGGAGGGGAGCTGCAGGCCAGTCCCTGAGGGACCCCCAGGCCAGTCCCTGAGGGACCCCCTCTGGGCTTTAGAATCTCACTTGTAAATTGACAGCCTGGGGTAAGATCACTTTTGTACAGAGTGTGGTGCACTAGCAAATGTGATTAATGTATTACTTTTAATGTGTTTGTTTTCTTGGTTACTTTTGTGTATGACATTTTATGAATAGTTATTTATCAATGATACCTTTGAAAATGTATTGATGTTTACAATGTAAGCCTATTACAGGAGAGAGAAAACTAAAAACACCCATGTGACTCTAGTATGTTAAATGAAAAGATGACATGCAAAAATAAGAGGCTCATCGATCAAGCAGAGATTTATTCATGTATTAATAATTTACCCACTTTTTCTCAATTTCCGACAAGGATTCAGCTAATGAACTTAGTTGAGTGGTAGGTGAAAGACTATAGAAGCCAGAGTCAAGGTTATTAAATGGTGATCTAGGGACACCACTGACAAGTTGTTTAATAAAGGCAAGATTCTAGAACTCATCTCATTGTCTGTGGCCTGAGCATGTTTGTTCAGCCATGTGTGTGTCAGCTTTGAAAATCAAATCAGACAGAAGATTCAGGATTTAGAATAGGACAAGGAGTTATAACATCAGGTCAAAGGCCCCATGAAGGAAAGGTCTTTCTTTTGCCATCTTACATAATCACAAGTATACCTTTATTCATGCATATGGATGTATCTTAAAAGTTTTAAAATTAATCTCATGTGTCATTTTGATAAGGTCCTCTTATAGCTTAGCACTTTGTATACTAGACAATTTAAATAATCTTAAGGAGAGAAATATAGTTTTCCTAAATCCAGCGCTTCTAGGACTAAAGCTTGCAATTATCCTTCTCATTTCCTACACTTGACATTTAAAGTGATATATCATGGGATCTTACGCGGCTAGCTATAGAGGCACCATCAGACCTCTCGTGCCTCTCACCATCTGTGAATTCCTGTCAGCTCAGAGTAAACTCTGCATAAATTTCACCATCAGAGTTTGGTAATATCAGAGGATTCTGGTTCCCTCTTCATTCCTGTTTTCTTTTTCAAAGTGCCATACATAATGGTCCCCTTTATCATTATGGGTCTGCTATCCTCCTTCTTCCATATGCCTGTGCAAACACTTATGCAAAGTACACTTTTTGACCAGCCTGTAAGGACTCACAAGCCCTTCCTTATGAAGCTGCACCCTCCCTAGCTGTGGCGCCTACCCCCAAATCATTCTCTTCTTATCCAATGCACATTTCTGTTTCTGTCCTACACTCTGCCCTGGTGGCTCCTGAGACAGTCCAACTGTCTATCTATCTTAAGTTCCCTTTCTATATGTCACCACCATCTTCTTTTCTTTACATATTAGTATCTTCTCTCTCTCTCTCTCTCTCTCTCTCTCTCTCTCTCTCTCTCTCTCACGTGTGTGTGTGTGTGTGTGTGTGTGTGTGTGTGTGTGTGTGTGTGTGTGTTTCCCATGTCTCTAGGTTTCTCCTGGTCTATCCCTCTGTAGCTGACTTCCTTGAACTGTCAGAATTCCAGCTTCCTTATTTTCTGTGCTCATTTATTCTTTGTACTTTTCCTTCCCTTTCTGTCTGCTTTTACATGGAACACTAAGTATGCTTTTCCTTCTAACTTAAAGGAGATGATACAACATCTAAGAGTGAGGCAGGTCTGTGTTCACATCCCATGTCTCGCAGGATCTGTCTTGCTTGTGTCTCCTTTAAATGGCACATCTGCCACTCATGTTTGTTGACTCATCAATTCCTTGATATAAAAACTTCTTTCTTTTTCTCCTAGGAAGTTTCGTTTGCTCACCCTGCCATCTAACATTTATGGAGACACTTCTCTGATGCTGTAAGATAGGACAAGAGGTAGAGACAAATGAGAATATCATAGTCCTAACATTTTCAGGAAGGTATGTCATAGTCAGCCACATGCCACTGGGATGAAGCTCCAAACAAGGCACAGTTTTGTGAGGAAAATATTTAATAAAGTACCAGATCCAGGGAAATTTCCATAATAGTGAAAGAGGCTGGCTCCCTTTCACAGATCCAAGCAGAGAAAGAAACCCATCCAAGAACCTCCAGCCAGCACACTCCAACTAGCAACTAGAACTCCTGACTGCTCTTTGTGTATATATATATATATATATATATATATATATATATATATATATATATAGCTAAAACTTCACATTCACCCCAGAATCACCTTAGGGCTGGACCATAGGATCCAGCCTAGGTGACACCTGCTCCAGTTAGAAGGCTTGAGAAAACCTTTAATATAATTTTAAATCTATTGGGGGTCCAGCTTGGCTGAGTAGCTGGGGAAACTTCCATCATCCCTAGCCAGGAGGCCAGGCCAAAGTGACACCTCCTCCAGCCAGAGATTGGAGACAATTCACAATTATAATAAACCTTTGATTCTATTGCAGGACATCTATTCAAACTATCACAATCCACCCCTGGCCCCCAAAAGATTTATAACTATCTATATTATGTTCAGTCCAACTTTAAAGGTCCTACAGTCTTTATCAATGTTAAGGCTGTTTCAAAATCCCAAGTCTTATCTGAAAGTTAAGATTGTTTTTTAACTTTAAATTTGTAAAATCAAAACAAATTACAACCTTTTAACATATAATGGTGGAGAGTAAACATTTCCAACTGCTATGAGGCATAACAAGGAAAGACTGGGCCAATGCAAACTCAACAAACATCATCAAACATCCACATCTGCAGTTCAAGTCCCATAACACAACTGGTAACTGACAGTCTCTGGATTTTTCAATTTTGTCCCTCCAGCTTAGCTGATTAGCTGGGACAACTTCCATCCCGAACCAACAGCACGCCTTAGTAGCCCTTGCACAGTCCTGGTATGTCAAAAACATCTTTGGGTCTCCATTGCAAACCATGGTCCATCTTCCAATGGTTTCACTTGCCAATCAGGGACTTCACACCCTGTTCCAAATACCACATCTCAGCAGAAGCTCCTGGAACCGTGTGCACTTCACAACACACATGCATGCATTCCTCATGCTTCCAAAAGCAATACCAGGTATGCAGGACACAGCCATGTTGTTAATTCAGGAACAAAATAAACCCTGAAGAGCAGGTTCTTTCCTTTCAGCAATTTACTTTCAAAGGAGTTTGCACAGTCAACCAGTCAGTCCTTCCAGGGTGGAAATACCTCAGGCATCTCTCCATTGTTTCAATGTAAAGAAGTTGGGCCATAATCAAAAGCCAGTCTCTGTGCTAGTAAGTTAAACTTGCGTTGAGGTTTTTCCAACTTTATATCTTAAATTCTTACTTCCATATCCATGTCCAAAAACAACATTCCATTACTTAAATTCAACCTCTGTTGTAGCGGGGTGAGCTGGGGGTTAGAAACTAGATAACACCCAGCAAAAATTCCAATGAGCCCCAAAATTTAAAGAGTACCTGAGTTCTTGTCTACAAAGTTAATGAATTAAAATAATAGACAACAAGATAGTAAGGTATAGTGGGAGACTATTATTTAAGGGAACATGGGGAGTTACAGAGTTCTCCAGCCACCAATGTGGGGAGAAAAATGTGGAGAGTTTAGCAAAACTAATGCTGTTTAGCTAAACAAGCAGAAAGTGGAAAGATCATGAGAAGAAAGGATTCAGGCAGAGAGAAATCCAGCCCTTCACCACAGCCTGTGGTGGGGGCTGGGGAGACCTTACTGGTCTCTAGAGAGTCAGAGGTCCTTCTTCTAGGCCATATGGGTGAGGAAGAAGGCTGGATTAATTGTTTAGTCATTATTTCCTGCCCTGGGTGGACAGGGAGACCATTGATTTATTAATATCTGATCAATAATTTTTAGTGCCTAGGTTTGGGCTCTGGCTAGAGACACCTCCCACTCAAGGGGCAGATGTCTATGGAGCTGCCTGACCCTTCACACTGTCAAACTCTCTCAGCATGGGCAGTAGGATGCATCCATCCCTTGGTACAGGTACCACGTTCTATTAAAGTTTTCTGCAGTCTCTCCTTCCCTTTAGAAAATTCACAAGCCAAGCCTCCAAACACAATTCTCTCTGAACTAAACATTTTCAAATTATCACCAGAATTGCCCATAAAACATGGCTTACCTTTCTGGAAGGCTTCTTCAGTTGCATATACCAAGTCCATGTCCAGCACACAAGTTCCAGAAGACCAAAAGCCATATGGTCAAATTCATCTCAGCACTATCACCCACACTCTGGTACCAAATCTGTTGTAGTCAGCCACATGCCCCTGGGATGAATCTCCAAACCATGCACAGTTTTTGGAAGAAAATATTTATTAAAGTAACAGATCCAGGGGAAGTTCCAAATTAGCGAAAGATGTTGGCCTCTTTTCACAGATCCAAGCAGAGAGAAAAATCCATCCAGCACCTCTAGCCAGCACACTCCAACTAGCAACCAACAGGAACTCCAAACTTGGGCTCCAACTGCTCTTTCAATAGCTGGAATTTCATATCCATCCCAGAATCACCTTAGGTCTGGAGCCTAGGATCCAGCCTAGGGGCCTAGGTGACATCTCCTCCAGCCAGAAAGCTGGAGAAAAACTTTAATATACTTTTGAATCTATTGGGGGACATTCAATCAAACTACCACAATACACAAACACATGCATGTGCGGATGCACATGCACACACCACACACACACACACACACACACACACACACACACACACACACACACGGCCTACATATAAGAATAAGAAGTAAGCAAAGAAGGCTTTATAAAGGATGGTGTTGCAACTAAGCATGTTAAAAACAATAACTCTGTGAGTCATGACAGAGGATGAGGAAAGAGAACTATTTAAGAGCAGCCTAAGTGAAAGAATAGATCTGAGAAAATGCACTTGAAACAGTCTATCTATAGCATAGGGTGGAGGAAGGAGAGAGTGTTTTAGAAATAGTTGATTGTATAGCTGCAATTGTTTGGCGACATCTGGTCCTGGCAGTCATTTGTCACAGCCATACCCTCATTTGCACACCTATCAGCTCAGAGTAATATATTAAGTGTTTATACAAAGTACTATTGGTTCAAGATAATATGAGTGCTTATACAAAGTATTGCTATCAGCTCAGGGTAATATATTGAGTGCTTATACAAAGTATTTAGAACAGTACAAGGTACTAAGCAGTCACTCACTTATGAAGGGGAGAAGACACCCAAATTCAAGGCCTAGTGTGGATCTGAACTTGCCTTTTGACACTGAAGGAATTCTAACTCAGACCCAAAGTAATTTCAGTTATTTGTTTTATTTTAAAACTATCTGGGAATTGAGGTAACTCCACCCTTTCACGAAATTGGCAAAGAGTCCAGTCTATTACAACAGTGGAGCTGGAGAGCACGGTTAAATAAATATCTTATTGGCTGCAGCATTACTGGTAGTTGCATAATAGGGTTATGTAATTTTTACTTCCCTTATTTTATGCCAAGAAGTTAAAGATTCATGACATGGCACTTTTGCTTCCCCAGAGCAGACAGTCAAGTTGAATGGAATACATCAGTTAGAAAATATCAGCTACCAGGCCAGCAAGCAGAGATTATTTTTCCATAGCAAAATGCTACAGAAGGTTGCAAAAGATACAGAGAGAAGGCACACCTATCAATTAACCTAAGGAGGTGCAAGTTGGGCTGCAAAAACAATGTAAAATCCCAGAAAATGAAATGATCTACAACATTCTCTGTGATGGGTGCACTGGCACAGAGATTTGGGCTGGTCTCTCAGTTATCTCTCAGATGAACTCCTCTCTAATATGATGGTGATCTCTGTTCTTTTAAAAGGTCTAGCCTTTATGGTCTTCATAGTTATTATTATTATTATGTCATTTTAGAACCCTCTTCTCTTCACTAATTCTAATGCAAGTATTTTTCTAGTACCATAAAACAATTAAACCATGATAAGAAAAAAGAAAAGTCTACTTATATTAAATAAAGCAGTCTTTGAGCATGACTATGCCCCAATCAAAGTGTCTAACCTGCATTATTCTATTTGATCTTCCATTCCAACTTTTGAGGTAAGTGTCCTTAGCAACACCTCTAGGCAGAGAAGAAAACTGAGGCTTAGCAAGGTTGACATCATTAATCCAAACCACTTGGACAGTGGGTAAAACTCGAAAGATATGTGCAAAGTACTTTGGATCATCTGGTAATCAGTGGATAATCATAGCTTTAGTCTGTGGAGAGCGTCTCTCAAAGGGCTTAATGTGAATTAACTCCTTTTCTCCATTTATACAAATAGGAAACTAAGACACCTAATAGAAAAAAAATTCTAGGTCTGTACTATTGCAAATCCACAATTTGAACTAATGTGAAGCCGGACTTAATCTCTAGCTTGCCTTTATTTTAAGGAAGTAGAATTTAACATAAAAACACTTGCTGAGTGAATACCATGTTCTACTGTAATGCTGGATGGGAAACAATGGCAAATGAAAATTTTATTAATTTTACAAATACTCATTAAAAAATATATATATACAAGACTGTGCTATCCCATGTTTGAAGTCTTTGTAAGAGTGGACATTAGTCCAGATAGTTATAATATTCAGACATAGTTCATTATGGCTTTTTCAAACATTCTTTGTTCTTATTCATCTCATTTCCCCACTTTTCTCATCTTTCCCTTTGCCCCAGTCCTGCTGGTCCTCTTCTCTTCTCCAAGCTTTATAATATCTCTCCTTCTGAGTTTATGCCCTGTAGATTTCATTACTGTTTTTAAATAATAAAAGCACAGGTGAGAAAAAGAAGGGAAATGCTGGGAAACATCAGGGGGTTACATCTAGACAGGCCTCAGTGTGGCTGAATATACTGGGAAATGGTAAATTCCATGTTCTGATGCAAGATGTTGGATGGTGAGTGTTCCAATGACCTATATGGTAAAGATTTGTCCCAGGATGAAATTCCTAGGAGGCGTTTAAGCACGAGGAAGTGGAGACTAGCAGGAGGACGTCTGTTGGAGTCAGCATTCTTGTTGCTGTGCAGAAAGAACCCAAACAAAAGTGGCTTGTAGAGGAATGGGTTTATTTGGCTTACGGACTTGAGGGGAGATTCCATCCTGGCAGGGAAAACAATGGCATGAGCAAAGGGCTGGACATCACCTCTGCCACAGCACTGCAAACAGCGGCAGGAAGGTGTGCCAAATACTGGCAAGGGGAAGCTGGCTTAGAACCCCCATAAGTCCTCCCCAACAACACAGCTCTAGTGAGGTTCTAATTCCCGAATTGCCATCAGCTGAGGATCGATCTATCAGAACACATTCATTTGTTGTGGGGGACACCTGGATCAAACCATGACAATGTCTATGAGAGGGAATGTAGGACTCTAGTCTTTTCCTCTTTCTCCCTATTTCATGGGTGAGGTGACTTATTCCACCACACTCTCCTGCCATGATGTAACCAGATCAACAAAGGCCCACATCCATGTGTACATTCAACCTTGGACCAGAACATCCAAAACATAAGCCTAAACAACGCTTGCTGTCTTTAAAAGTTAATTGCCTCAGGTGCTTTGTATTGACAGCAAACTGACCAAGAGACTAGGAGGGAATGAGATAAGGAAGGGGATTTATCCAAACTCAGAAACCAGTGAAACTGAGGACATATAAACAAATGTATATACCTACAGGTAACTGATTGATAAAAGCAAGCCTTGAAGAAAGGATGGCTTTTTATAACTGTGTCCACCTGCAATTCATTGAGCCTTGAGCCTTTATTCCCATTCTGTATGATAACCATCTCAACATGGATAAAAGACCCAAGCGTGGTGTACATGCCTGTAATCCCAGCAGTCAGGGAGCAAGGGTAGGTTGATTGCTACAAGTTTGAGACCAGCCTGAGCTACACAGTGTTTCAGGCCAGCTAAGACTATTTATTGAAGTTCTTTGACATTGCAGTACAGCACAATATAACATAACAAAGAAGATAAAATATCTTATTATTACTTCTCATACTCTGAAACACTTCAAAATGTTAGTGCAAGAAATGAGTTTCTGAGGGGGGGCGGAGCAAGATGGTGACCGAGTAACAACGTCGCCAGGACTCTCCGGAAAGGTTTGATACCCTCAGCTGGTATCCAGGCTTTGGACACAGGCCGAACCCGAGTTCGGACTCTCCCTCCCTCCCGAACCCCTGGGCTGCATCAGACGGGGTTCGTGAGCAGCTCTCTGCTCCCCTGTGGAGCAGAGGGCCGAGCCCCCCCCCCACTAGCTCCCGCCATTATCCCCTGGGGCAGATTCCAAGCTCTCCACAGAGGTTTCATTGCAGGACTGAGACCCGGGCACCCGCTCACGGCCTCTCCTCAGCTTCGGATTGGGGTCCACAGCAGGGTTCCACAGCTGATCTCGGCTCTGCAGGGGAGCACAGAGCAGGCTGGGCCTAGTGCACCCAGGGCTCACGCCTCTGTCCCCTTGCGCGGGTTCAGATCCCTGGCTCCAACTGAGAGGCTTCGGTCTTCCCCACCTTCTGAGAGGGGAGGTTTGGGGCCGCCCAGCCTCTCCTCAGCTTCATAACCGCTGCGGGTCCCCGGCAGCTCTCGGCTCTGCAGGGGAACACAGAGCGGGCTGGGCCTAGTGCACCCAGGGCTCACGCCTCTGTCCCCTAGCGCGGGTTAAGATCCCTGGTGCCAATTGAGAGGTTTCCCCGCGGGTGCTGCCAGTCCTCAGAGGCGGTCTTCCCCTCCTTCTGAGAAGGGAGGTTTGGGGCCTCCCAGCCTCTCCTCAGCTTCAGAACCGCTGCGGGTCCCGGCAGCTCTCTGCTCTGCAGGGGAGCCAGCAGCTGTGCCCTTCCTCTGCACCTCAGGCTCTACCTTTATTCCCTCGTGGCAAATTCCTGGTACTTGGCGCCAACTGAGAGGCTTCCCTGTGGGAGCAGTCGGTCCTCAGAGGCAATACAGGCCCAAGTTTGGGGCCGCCCAGCCTCTCATCAGATTTGGGACCACTGACCCCCACTTCTCTATCAGGGCATGGCCAGAAGCCAAAGGAAAAACGCAACTTACCAAATCAGGGACGCTAGTCCCATTATGGAACACGAAACTGGCAAGGAGGTGGAAGAAGCTCATACAGAATTGCAGAGAGAGAACATTATGACTCCTGACCACAACAACAATGCAGATATGATGCAGTTAAGGGCTGACATGGAAACTATGAGAAAAGACATAAATGAGTTGAAGCATTCCTACTCAAGCATAATAAGGATGTCATAGGTTTCAATAAATTCAAGAAATCAAGTGAGCACAATTTGAGGGATCTATGAGATACAATAAAGAGGACCAATATTAGAATCATTGGGATCCCAGAGGGAGAAGAAGACCAGGCTAAGGGCATAGGAAATATCTTCAACAGAATTATTCAAGAAAACTTTCCCTATCTAACAAGAGAAAGCCCACTCAACTTTCAAGGGGCCCAGAGGACCCCAAACAGACTTGACATGAAGAGAAATTCTCCAAGACACATTCTAATTAAGATGCCTAACATAGAAAGCAAAGAGAAAATACTCAAAGCTGCTAGAGGAAAGCAGACAGTAACTTACAGAGGAAAAGCCATCAGATTTACCTCAGACTTCTCATTAGAAACCATGAAAGCCAGAAGGGCTTGGAATAATGCTTTTCAGGCCCTAAAGAAGTATGGCTTTCAACCTAGACTACGGTACCCAGCAAAGTTATCCCTCCTGACGGATGGAGAAGTGAAAATGTTTCACGAAGTAAAACAGCTCTACGACTATTTCAAAACAAAGCCACAATTCCAGAAGCTCCTACAAGAGATAACCCATACGGAAGAAACAAGAAATCTTCCTCAGAAGAATACCATAGATCAGACACAACAATCACAGTCATTGGGCTAATAACAACAGCATAGACGAAACCCTCATTATCCCTTCATCATGGCAGGGCTCAAAGCAAACCTCACAGTTATATCACTGAATATAAATGGACTTAACTCCCCTATAAAAAGACACAGATTTGCAAGGTGGATCAGAAAAATGAACCCTTCCATCTGCTGTCTTCAGGAAACACACTTTACTTCCAAAGACAG
>PVHP010021245.1:7044-29759 GCA_004024765.1 Zapus hudsonius
GAGAGAGAGAGAGAGAGAGAGAGAGAGAGAGAGAGAGAGAGAGAGAGAGAGAGAGAGAGAGAGAGAGAGAGAGAGAGAGAGAGAGAGAGAGAGAGAGAAAGAGAGAGAGAGAACTTCCTGTTCCAGTGATTATATTGCCTGTAATGGGGGAGCTGGGGATTAGATTTTAGATCATACCCAGCAAATTCCAATGCACCTCAGAATTTAAGGAGTACACAAATTCTTGTCTAAAAAGTTAAAGAGCACATTGGACAGGTTTTAGCAAAATCTATGCTATTCAGCCAAACAAGCAGCAGAAGAAAAGATAACAGAGGGCTCCCATCATGAGGGTAAAGGTTCATGTGGGAAAAATCTTGAGCACTCCCTCATCCCAGCCATTATGCCTGGGGTGAGGAAAAGCCTTATCTTCCTAAGGCCTGGAACTTTAGAAGTCCTTCTTCCAGGAAGCCATATGGAAGGAAGAGAGGATTAGACTTTCTTTCATTGAATTTTTAAGACTGACCAGGTAAGTCATAGAGACAACTGACCATTCAGTTTTAGCATCTAAGTTTGAGCTCTAGCTAGAGACACATCCCACTCATAGGGAGGGGGGGTCAGGATTGGAATCTGTAAACTTGCCTGAAACTGTCGCATTCCCCCCCTTTGAAGAAATAACCCTAACTGCTGTTAGGATATTGGGGTGCAGAATCAAAATATAAATCACAAGCAAAATGTACATACATGTTTTTAAGAAAACATCAAACAAGAATACCAATTTTTATCCTGCATGAGGCAGGGCAAAGCTCTGACTGGGGTAGGATCTCTCTCCTAAATTTTCACATTTACCCCCCTCTCTTAAGGACACCCCAACTGCTGTTGGGGAATGGGAATGATGAAGTCTCTTATCTATATACTGCTGAATAGGACATGAAGTTATGACATCTGGGGTATCTTTCAGAGAGAGAGAGTGGGGTCCCTACCTAGGCCTGAGAGAGAGAGACCCAATAATCATACATTACATTTTCAAGATTTTGTTCTGCCCAACATTGTGAGGCAGAAAGTATCTTCCCAAGAAGTGGGGAGTATTCCATTCTTATAGAGTGTCCAGTGTACAGTGGTTCAGTGTAGATGGTATTAGATAGCCATCCACCATGGAAAACTCAAGATCCATCCCCAGAATTGTTTATCGAATGACATTATAGCACCTGATATGGTCTGAGATTGTTTCTGTATGGCTTGTAAAGCAGATGACATACATTAACATAGTTATTACAAAAAGATATAAGTAGCATTTAACCTTAATAACAGCACAAGTGCCACCTTGGGGAGCCATGAGGATGTTTAGAGCCCTGTGATTTTGTATGTTTTTCTCATTATATGAATTTTATAATTTAGAAGGTGATTTTTTTAGTGGTATCCTTTAAAGATTTTGTATATATTTGGTGAGAGTTTCTATGTACCAGATTATATCTTTTAATCCAATGGATGGAATAAAAACTGAGACTAAATGATCATACCATTGGAAAACTCTCCTAGTCTATGTTTAAAAACAGGCACATTAGCTGGGCATGTTAAAGTGATTACCTTGTCTTCCCTGTATCTAAGGAATCTCAGAATACATCTTCCAATCTACCCTTGGGTAAGCCAGGGGCAGAGATTGGTGCCACAAAACATTTTAATGTTATTGGGAACTGCACAATGCACATTTTGTCATTGATTTTACTCTGCAACAAACCATTTTGATGGTTGGAGGCTTATGACAGAGCCAACCTGTCTTAAATCCTTGTTTGTTTTTCCTTTTGGAAAGTTGTCATTAGAACCATATATACTTGGTTATACATTTCTCTCTGAGTGTTTAAGACCCAGTAGGCAGCCAAGGTTTAAACAAGTGTATGTCTTTTGGGGGAGTCACAAATGGCTCTCCAAGGAGGATTTTGGGGACCTGGGAGGAGCACTGTGGCTTCTCCAGCTTTGGTGCTACCAGTTAAGAGAAGTCCAGGTCATGCTGACCTTACCTTTCCCTTTCCTGGGAATCCTGGAGGACTGGTTGTCATCAATGGTGACTCTCCTATTTTAGACTGCACACTGATTTTGTTTCTGGGTCTCTGTGTCTTCCCTGATCAGAAAGGCATGCTACCATAGAGTCAGTGTAAAAACTTTGCCCACAGTGCTGAGTCTTCTGTTAAGGAGTGTCCCTCTATCTCCTGTGGCCTTGTGACATGTGAGCATAGGCAAAAATATTTCCCTATTTGGCTCCATGGCTCCAATTGAATTTGGCTTTTACATAGGTAGTTAGAGCACTTAGAAAGGAATTTATATCAAACATGTAGGATAGATATATCTATATACATTGACATCTATAATTGACTAATAAAGCATGCCTATTCAAAGAATGGCATAATGCTCAGTCTACTTTGTCTAACATTTGAGTATTTTTTTTTAAATTGTGGAACAGTGTAGGCCATAACTTAAGTATGAAAGTAGATTCATTTTTATTCTTTAAATACCTCATGACTACCAATACAGGCAGAACATATTGTTAGTTCTGAAAACATTTTTAGAAATAAATCCAAATAAAGTGATCTAACCTGAAAGTCACCAGGAACAAACAAGTAAGATAGCATAAGACTTTACATCTATGTTTGAAAACATACCAATTACCCAGGAGAGTATGGAAGCTCAATTGTAGATGTTAAAATCATTTTTTTCAGATGTAGATGAAGACCATTGTCTGAGCTTGGGGTTGTACCCTAAAATAGGGAATATATCTTAAAGAGTTAGTTTATTTATAGGCAATAGACCTGAAGTACCCAACATAAGACAATTGTTAAAATAAAATCTTAGATAGAGACTCTCTGATTACCAACAATAGAGCAGAGTCTGATCATTGTTGAATTAGAACAGCTGAGTTCTAATATAACCCTTGGTGAATTTGTTTTTGAAAGAGAAAACATTTGACAACCAATGTTGTCAGCTTAACCTTGGATATTAATTAACCTGATGTACAGTAGAAAATCTTTATTAACATGAGACAATTTTATGTTTTACCCATGACTTAAATTTTATAAAGCATAAATAAGCTATCCCAACATATTTTATGTAACAGGAGGATAGAAGCCACAATGGCTGAAATTAAATACTTTAAGTTAGTTAAGTCTGACGATGACCATTTGATAGAATTAGCATGAACAAATAAAAAATCATTTTTAAAACCACAATGGTTTTAGATATGAGAACCTTGTCTTAAAAACTCAGTTTTCCCAATAATTAACACACTGATGAATAAAGAAATATAGCCAGCTTGGATGAGTACCTTAAAGAGTCCTTTTTCATATCCCTTAAACCATGAACAATTTAGTATTTGTGAGCTGTTGATGAGTAATCTAAGCCATAAAATTCAGTTGTTTTTAATAGTTAAAACTTTATTATCTGGAATAGGGTTTCAAAGGACCTGGCAAAATTTTCCTTTTGGGACAGTTTCCATAAACTTCTTTCCCTCTATCCACCAAGGAAGCAGTCCTTGGTGGTGTCTCCTTTTGCTGAAGGGGGTCCCTTCCTTAAGCAACCTTTTCTGTTGATGATGATGAATTTTTTGCTTATCTCCCTGTTCCTTTTTTTTTTATTTTTTATTCCCTTTGGTTTCCTTTTCTTTTCTACTGGCTTCCAGTTATAATAAAAAGAAGTTGTACTCAAAGCAGCTATCTTAAGCTCTTGGTTGGTTTAGCCACCAATTTTTGTAACCTTCTATAACATAAGTTAGCATAATTTTTATTGTCTCCTTGAGCCTTTGAAGAAAGGAAATGGGCAGGTTTTTATTCTCCTGAGCACTGGGCTCAATGTGGGAGAGGGGGCAGATGTGTCCCAAAGGCACTGGTCATACTGAGGAATGCAGGCCAGCCAGGTTGCCAGTCTTAGAAGAGCACCGTCTCAGGGCAGGGTATGAGACAATTCAGGCACTCTCCATAGACAACCTCCCTTTGAGTGGGAGGTGTCTAATCAGAGCTAAAACCTAGGCGCTAAAACTGAATGGTCAGGTAACCTGTCTCCCTGCCCACCTAGGGCAGCAAATACTGACTGAATAGTTATCTGACTAAATAGTTAATCTGCCCTCTCTTCCTCACATGGCAGGCCAGAAGAAGGACCACTGAAATTCCGGAGCTTGGGTAAGGTCCCTCACTACAGCCTTAGTTGGGTACAAAATTCTAATCCCTAGCTCCCCTGTCATATAATTGGTGCATGTTGGCTGTGAAGAAAAATTCCAGAGGATTTCTTTGTAACTTTTTGTTACTACTTTTTATAACTTTTGGGGAACAGAAAGGAAAAAAGTTTTTTTTTCCTTCCTCAAAATTTGGTCCCCAGCAGCTAAAGACAATAGACAGCTGGGAGTTCACTCAGGCTGAATGAAAGGCTCTCCCTTAGGGGTTATAGAAAGCCTTTTATCTGAGCTGACAAAAACGGGTAAACAATTGCTTTTACTTTTGCCTTTTTACCTGAGCAGAGACAAAAAACTACTTTCTCCTTCCACTTGCCTACCTGTAAGGACTGAGCTGGGGGTTAGAGTTTTGATAATGCCCAGCTCAAAAATTCCAATGCACCTCAAAATTTAAGGAGTACCCGAATTCTTATCTACAAAGTTAAAGAACTAAAATCATAGACAAACAGACATTGCCATATAATGGGAGAATTTATTATTATTTAAGGGAGCATGGGGAGTTAGAGTTCTCCAGCCAACAGTGAGGGGAGAAAACATGGGAGAGGCTTTAGCAAAATCTGTGCTGGTCGTGTGAGGGTCAGACCTCTCTGCAGAGGCAACCCCTCCCCCCCTGAGTGGGTGGTGTCTAGTTAGAGCTACAAACTATGTGCTAAAACTGATTGGTCAAATATAAACCAATCAGCTATCTTTCTGGCTCACCTGGGAAGAACTTAAATTCTCTTCCCTCGAGGAAGTGGGCCTCTTGCCCCACATGGCAATGGAGTAGAAAGACTGCTGGATTTCCATGCCTCAGGAAGGTAAGGCCTATCTCCCCACCCCAGCTATTAGCTATTAGCTGGGGTGGAGGGACAGGCTCCAGACATTTTCTCTCATGAATCTCTCTTTCTCATAAAGGGAGCTTTCTGTTATATTTTCTTTGGCTGCTTATTTAGTTAAATAATATAAGTTCTGTTGAACTTTCTGACATGTGTTCTCCCCACACTGGTGGCTGCAGAACTCTGAAACTTCCCACATGGTGACTGGGAAATTTCCTCATCCAACTCTCCCTTTCCTAATTTACTAAATTAGAATAAATGTGTAATTAAAATTTAATTCTATCCTTGTGTACAATTCCTTGGCATTATAGGACAGGAACTCGGAGTAAGAGGAGGAGGAAGGGAGGATTCCAAAACACACACACACACTCTCTCTCTCTCCCCATGTTGCTTACAAATATTAATTATCAGCAACCCGTATCAGTCAGTCAAACAAGCAGAAGGAGGAAATATATCAGAGGACTCCCATCATGAGAAGGAAAGGTTCATGTGGGAAAATCTTGAGCCCCCCCCAACCCCAGCCTTTAGGCCTTACCTTCTTAAGGCTTCTTAAGGCTTGGAAATTTAGAAGTCCTTCTTCGAGGAAACCATATGGAAGGAAGAGAGGGCTGAGTTTGTTTCAGTGACTTTTTTAAAAAATATTTTCTTTATTTCTTTATTTGAGAGAGAGAGAGAAAGAGAGGGAGGGAGAGAGAGAAAGTGAGAGGCAGAGAGAATAGAATGGGCACAAAGGGCCTCCAACCACTGCAAATGAACTCCAGACACTGGGCCCTCTTGTGCATCTGCCTTTACATGGGCACTGGGGAATCGAACTCAGGTCCTTTAACATTACAGGCAAACGCCTTAACCGCTAAGCAATCTCTTCAGCCCTATTTCAGTGACTTTTTAAGTCCTCAGCGAGGTAAATCAGAGAGACAGCTGGTTGGTCCATACCTGACCAATCAGTTTTAGCATCTAGGTTTGAGCTCTAGCTAGAGACACCATCCACTCAGGGGGATGGTGGGTCAAGCCTGGAATCTGTGAAATTGCCTGAAACTGTCACAGGCCCAGTCAGCAGAGAGACGACTGGTCTATACATCCTTGAACAATGAGTTTTAGGATTAGGCTTGAACTCTAGTTAGAGATATCTCCTACTCAAGGGGAGGGGGTTTAGGCATGAGATGAGTGTAGCCTGCCTGAAAATTTAAGGAGACTCCTGGTTATCTTTAGAGGTCCCAGCTACTCTAACCTGCCATGATATGTCATGTTAAGGACAAAGCAATTTAATTTAAATGTTACAGAAAAACATTAAATCTCACAGGTATGTCCAATATCAGTTTGTTGTTGCATGAGGAAATCCAATCCTGGCAATAACTGATGAGTTAATGTTTTTCAGTGTCAACTCCTGCCCTGAAACAGACATGGGAATATGCATTTGGAGATTGTTTGCTGTGACAGGAATGTCCTGGAAAGCCCATGCTCACTTTCTCTCTGTCTTCCTCTTTGTCTGTCTCAAATAAATAAAAATATTTAAAATTCTCTCCCACTGAAGAGAGTTGTCATAGCCACAATCCACTGGAATGGCCCTCCAAACCAGGAATAGTTATGGAAGGAAATGATTTATTGAATTATAGATCCAGGGGAAATTCCATAATGGTGACAGAAGCTTGCACCTTTCACAGGTCCAAGCAGAGAAAGAAAAAAAAAAAAAAAACATCACAAGTAATATACACATCCAGCAAAACAGTCAGCTGAGCTTAGACTGCTCTTTGCATATCTATGGCTAGAATTCCTGATCATCCCCATCCCAGAACACCTTAGGCCTGGAGCCTAGGATCCAACCAAGGTGACACCTCCTCCAGCCAAGAGGCTGGAGACAAATTATAAGCTTTAATAAAACTCCTGAATCTTTTTGGAGAATATCTGTTCAAGCTACTATAGGAATCAGTATCCCTGCTCTCATCTATGATCTAGTGATTATGAAATTGTGCCCAAGGCAGAGACAGATTTCCCAGCACTCTCCAAATAAACTAACTCCCTGGAAAATAGTGCAGAGAAATTCAAGCTTAACATACTATGAACAGACATGCAACCTGTTAAGAGAAACCTGATAGATCCATCATGACAAAGAAGACTTGTTACCTAGAAAATATGAGTTGGATAGGGAAAATGGACAATGACTTTGAATGGATGAAGCACTATTGGGGAATGTGAAAATGGTTCAAATTTGACTATGATGATGACTACTCCAAAATCCATAAAATTATATACCTTGAATGGGTTTCATGGTATGTGACTGTATACCTCATTAAAATATATGTATCTTTAAAGAAGGCTTTATATACTTCCAGAGACACTATTGAAATTGCATAATATTCCAGTAAAATATGCTAATTTTTAGTAAAAAGTACTTTTCTGTCATTAAAACAAAGATAAGACAGCTGACTAGAAACAGCCTCCATGCACAAGTGCAATAGAAAATTAAAATGAGAATGAATAGACTCTACCCCAAAGAGAGAAACTGAAGAGAAGCTTCAGAAAAACAGTAACATGAAAAGGAGGAATAGAAGAAGCAGTCAGGGAAACAGAGAAAGCAATGGGTTCTGCAAGGGCAACAACAGACTATTCGGTGCTGTTCTGAGCCCAGCTGCACATGCTTGGCCATGGAGAAAAGCGCCCAGGGACTCCAGCATTCTGGTGCTACTTGAAATACAAATGTGAATTTTAAAGGTGACCAACAGAGCACAACAAGCACCAGATGCCTGGTTTGTAATTTTGGAATTAAGAGACTTCCAAGGTACACAATACACCTGTCCCTCCAACCTGCTGCAGTGGGGAGGAGAAAGCTAGGATCACAGGAATAACTAAAGAAATGCTCACACCCTCACACTCAGCTCCAGAGAATGGGAAGTTTTTAATAGAACACAATGCAGTTGCCTGACTTCAGAAAACAACAAACATTACAAAATGAATAACAATAATAACAAAAAACACACCTGTCAAAAATAACCCTGAATATTAACTGTCTCAGTCCCCTAGTCAAAAGACACAGACTAGCAAACCAAATAAGAAAAATCATCCATTTCCCCCATCTCCAGGAAGCATACCTAACAATAAAAGCTAGGTATGACTTTCCAGCAAAAGGATGGAAAAAGACATTCCAAGCAAATGGAAGTGAAAAATAGCAGACATTGCTATTCTAACATTTAACAAAATAGATTTCAAAGAAAATTAAGAAGACATAAAAAAGCCACTTCACACTGATTAAAAGAACAACCCATCAGGAGGACGCTACAGTTATAAATATATACACACCAAGCACCAATGAATTTAAATGTTTTTTTTTATTTTATTTATTCATTTTCAAGCAGAGAGATACAGAGAGAGAGAGAGAGAGAGAGAGAGAGAGAGAGAGAGAGAGAGAGAGAGAGAGAGAGAGAGAGAGCACCAGAGCCACCACCTTGTGGGTCTGGCCCATGTGGGTCCTGAGCCATCTCTCCAGACTACCAATGTATCTAATTTCATAAAACAAGTGTTAAGGTTTCATTTTTTTTTTATTGTCCATAGTGACTGAGACCACAGAGAACACTCAGAAACGAAAGGAATGCTTTATTTGGAAGGAAGACATGAGCAGAGGGCTCTCTCAACAGGACTGAGAAAGCCAACTAGAATAGGCAGATTTGGGGATGAAAAGGGGAAGTGAAGGTGGAGGGTTTAGGGATCAATCAAGTAGGCCCCCAAGTGGGGGGCTCAGGTGGTCACATAGTTCCCAGGATGGGGGATAGAACATACCTTCTGCCAAACAGAGTTGGTGGGGGGGGGTGTGTGACAGTTTTAGGCAAGCTCCATAAAGCCCCTCCCTTGAGTGAGAGGTGTCTAGCTAGTACCTAGGAGGAAACCTAGGAGCAAAAATTGATTGGTCAGGTATGAACCAACCACCTGTCTCTGTTCACCTGGGATAGGAAATAGTCACTGAACAGATAATTCTTCCTCTTCTTCCCTCACATGGCCTAGCAGAAGTACTTAGGTAAGGGCCCCTCACCACACCTAATGTCTGTGTGAGGGGCTAGATTTCTCTTCCACAAGAACCTTATCTTCTCATGATCTTTTCTTTTCCTGCTTATTTGGCTGAACAGCATAGATTTTGCTAAAACCTCTCCAGCATGTTCTCCCCACACTGGTGGCTGGAGAACTCTGTAACTCCCCATTTTCCTTTAAATAAAGTCTCCCACTGTACCTTAACTTCTGGCTGGTCAATAATTTTAATTCTTAAACTTTATAGACAAGGATTCAGGTATTCCTTAAATTTTGAGGTACATTGGAATTTTGCTGGGTATTATCTAAATTCTAATCCCCAGCTCAGCCCCTACATTTGCATGGAAGACTTTATCTCTACTCCCTATTGGGATCTATTTTTTATCTTTATTGACCAAAATTAGATACACTGATTGAGCAAATATTGTATTTATAATCCCATTTTCCTCCTCCCTGTCCCCGATCTACTGGGTATCCTCCTCAGTGGGCAAACTGGATCAATCCATGTGGCAAGGGGTTATGGATAACATAGGAGGCATCAAGGTTGTCCCCTCCTTTATGAATTATAGCTGAGGGGGGTAATGTCTCTGGGTAATCTTTCCCACAATGGTTCTTACAATCTTTCCACCCCCTCTTCTGTTCAGTTCCCTGAGTCATGGAGGTGAGTTTTAAGTCTGTTTTATTGTTGTTGTTGTGAATTTAAGAGTCTCTGTGCTTCTACTTTAAGTTGTGTTGGAAGTCGTTGGTGTCTGTCTCGCTGACTTATCCTGGGATGACTGATTGGCTGTGGTTATAGGTCTCTTTCTTGCCCCACCACTGTCTCAAGTGTTTCACTTGGGGTCTACACTATAGGCATGGGGTGGTTCATCTCTTGCTGGACTTTCAGCCTGTGATTCATGGGTGGAGTTGGAATGACCACAGCTCTCTCATTGCCTTCTGAAAAATACAAACAGAATCTCCATTGGAGAGTGAGGTCAATATAGGTTAAATGAGACACATATTTCTAATTCGGTAATATTCTATTGAGATTAGCCTCTCTGTAGTTCTCTGGTAATGGGGATTTCTTTTTGGAGCCCAAGTTTTTGGTTCCCATAGGATTTTGCCCTGAGTCCCAATTCCAGTTAAGGGTTCCTTGTCACTGAGTGGATTTCTTGGCCAATTTAAAAGCTGTTGAATACCCCCCTCCCCAGGTTTTGGTGCCTCTATTGCACCAGTGATCATTTCTTGGTCCTTTGATCTCTCCCAGAAGGAAGTGTATTCAGCCTTCTCATGGCAACCGTCTGCATTTTGTATCAGTGGCCTCTGCTTTCTCCAAATATTGCTGACCAATATCCCTGGCAGCTTATGTTCTGCCTTCCGGTACTGCACTTGCTACCATCTGGGTATTGGATACCATTCTGGATCTCACAGGATCTCTCGGTGTTGTTTGATGTCTTTCTGTGGTTTCTTCAGGATCTTAGTTTTGGCCTAGGGAGGGTATTCAAGAGCTTTGACAGAAACCTGTCTTGTTTGGGGGACATTCTTCTTGAAGCTAGCCACAGTCACACCAGTTCCAGAGTTTCTCTCAGGGGAGATTGAGGCTCTGTGCGTCAGACTCCATGTTGGGGAACTGAGATTTTGGCCTAACATCCAAGCCTTTTGTTATGAATACAGGCAAAGTTTCTCAGTAACTATTCTCTGCTGATAGTGGGGAGATGAATGTGGGGGCAGAGAAGCTAACATTATTTGTCTAACAGTGTTTTATCTTTCAAAATAATTCGTCAAAATATTAGCACACAGCCATTTTAGTTCAACAATGACCAGACTCTGCTCTATTGTGGGTATATAGTCCCACCAATAATTTAATCCATTTTTACTAACTTTTCCCTCCTCAGTGTCTTACCAGCCTGTTGCTTCATCTGAGCCTAACTCCATCCTCAGGTTCTTAAACCATGCATAAATTAGCATCAGTGAGCTGTTAATTAAACTCTTGCCCTGGACCAGTTTTTAAACTTAGCTGTATGGATTGTGTGGTAGTGACTGTTTCCCAACCTGCCCAGCTGGGAACAGTTGGGCAGACTCATCTGAGTTTCATATTATGCTGATAAGATCAGGGATTTAGTCCAAAATCTTAGGTAGGTTCTGGCCTTTATGGGTTTCTTAAGTAATCTTTTTATCTACATCCTCAAACCTTCTTTCAAATACATTGACATTCTAATCTTTAATAAATCATCTTTTATAGGATTAAGAGAAAATACACCTAATTGACTCCTTTTATTATCAATTAACAAAGAACAAGTAATCTAGTATCCATGTTGGGGAACTGAGATGTTAGACTAACAAATCAGAAGTAGATAAAGTCAGATATTTCCCACAAAACAATAGTAGTGGATGACTTCAATATACCACTCCTACAGGGAACTTGGACAAAAATAAACAGAGGAATATTTGAGTTAAATGACATCATAGATTGGACCTAATAAACATTTACAAAACATTCCATTGGACAACCTCAGAGCACACATTCTTCATAGAGGCCCAGAGAACTTATTATAAATAAACCTAACTAAGCAGTGAATGACTTCTATACTGAAAACTTTAAAGCAGTGAAGAAAGAAAGTAAAGAAAAGAATCAATTCTTTTAATTTATTAGTGGGGATATCTTTCCATCTTCTGGTGGAAAAAAAAGAGAAATGATATTGGGAATATTTTCATCTTATAAAAAGCAATTTACAAATTCAATTCAATACTATTAAAAAATCCCAACATAATTCATTACAAAAATAGAAAAAAAATCTTAAAATTCATATATTATCACAAAAGAACCCCTACAGCAAAACAATCTTGGGCAAAAATTATTGCTTGTTGCATCGCTATGTCTGACTTCAAGATAAAAATATAGTAACAGTGATACAAAACAACATTATACTGGCACCAAAACAAACATGCACACCAATGTAATCAAACAGAGCAAGCAGATATGAGTACAGGAAACTTCAGGCACATTTTTATTATTTTTTTACACAGATGCCAAAAATTCAATCTAGAGAAGAGATAGCATCTTTTATCAAATGGTCCTGTGAAGACTGAATATGTAAATGTCAAAGAAAAAAGCCATATACCCATTTTTTTGTTTTTGTTTTTTTTTCATATACCCATTTTTTACAGTGCGTAAAAATCTTTCACCTGCATAAAAATCAATTCCGAATCTAAAACAATATAAGACTTAAAATTCAGACACTCATAAAGAAAAAAGTAGAGTACACTACAGGATGCAGGCATAGATTGGGGCTTCCATCGGCCCCAGTCAGGGTTTATTTTTTAATGGACAGAAGGTAATATAGAGATGCACAGGTGGAAAATCTGCCAATAATGAGGGACTCTTGTGTGCTGCGTCCTAAACAGGACATCTAAACCATCCTCATAACACCTGGGCTTTCCTACACAAGATGGAACCTTTGATATTTAATCCTGGTTAAGGGACGAGCTCAAAAGACACCCTCCCCCCATATCATCCAGAGTAGCTCAAGTCAGCTGAAAGAGGGGAAATCTGAATTTCCATTGGTGTAGCCTCTGGTAATTTGTTCATATTCCATTAACTCAGTCAGTCAAAACACAAAAACCAAACAAAAGTTATGAAAGCAATTGAGAGACCAGTTGGGAAAAAGAAGGGTTTTAGTGGGAGAGGGAAGCAGAGAAGATAAGGTATTGAGGAAGATAAGTTTAAAACATATTTTATTCATGGAAGTATCAAAAATTTAAAAAAAACTAAAAGGTAAAGGAAGCCAGGGGCAGATCATATATATATATATATTGCATTTAGAAAATAATTTTCACTATACCCAAGACAGGCAGAAATATTAGATTTGCAAAATTGTAATATGTGTACATAAAATTGCATATGAGATAGTTTGAGTATAGAAATATTGAATACTTGTAACTTGGAGACAAGATTTGAAGAGATATTCCTACACTGTGTGAGTTTTTCGATGGCAGGGCTAAGGTCAACATCAATTTATCATGAATCAATAAACTAATTTACTGTTAAAATAATAATATGTAGAAATAATTGACTGGATACAAGTCATAACCCAAAATATGATACCATTAGAAAAATATTTTTTTAATCAAAATAACACTTAACTAAACAGTTATTTTAAGTGGTGATCATTAAAGCAAACTTTTTTTGTTGACAGAATCCACCTGGAAAGTCAAGTTTGAGACTCAGGAAAGGAAGTGTGCTTCTCATGAATTGATATAATATGCCATGAGATATGAGGCCTTAAGTGCAGAGAAAAATTATAGCCTGAAGATCACAAATAGTGTGGGTATAGCAAGATGGAGGTCCTAGATGACGTATAAATCAATGTATGCGGACCATGCAGTGAGAGGTACTTATCTCAAATGCACTATAAGGAGTTATTTTAAAAAGTGACTCCACTGAGTTATTGGTCAGAATATTAGCTGTTTATAGTATATGTGTTCAGACTCAGAGAGGCTATTGACAGTCTACAACATACAAAACAGATGAAGCACTATAATAAAAACGTATGTATGTCAAAGTGAAAATTTCAAGACATAAAATTAAGTGATTCTGAATTGACACCTTGAAGGCTTGTCTGCCCATGAGAAGGTAAATGACACAAATGCTCCAACATGTGCATAAAACCTGTCTAAGCAACATCAAATTGCAAAGTAACATCTTTATCTCCCCAGTACTGAAGGGTGACATGGAAAATGCAGATGATGTCACCAGGTTTGGACCCAGGTCCAGTATTGTTCCAAAAGAAAATATAAAGACTGAACTAGAGGGAACAAACCTAGGTACATGTTTGGGGTAAGAAAATGAGTAACCAAAGCTGTGAAGAGAAATGAGTTGTATATTTTTGGCACAAATATTGTGCAAATGTCACCCCATATATTTTTCTATAGTTAAACAAGTTTCCATGTCCATAACAATAAAAATAACTGACACAATCACATATATAAATAGAACAATTTTCTCATAGGAACAGGTGAACTTGGAACTGTGTTTTTGTAGCAAGTTCAGAGTTTACGATGCAGTAATAGTTTACTTCTGTCCCACGGATCAGATCATTTTCCTTAGAAACATTCTCAAATAACTTTTTCCTTTTATTCTGATAGTTACTGAATCAGTCGTGGTTTGAGATTGATTGGAGAAATTAAGCCTTACTTGTTAGGTTAATATGGTCCTGACTGAAATTGCCTTCTGTCTTTGCTATGTAAGCTCTGTACCTTTTGCAAATGTAATTTATATTTAAGTGATTCTTTTGCTGTTTCATATTCATTGTCTTTTCACCTTGCAGTATTTTCATGTAACTTATTTTATGAATATTCACATTGCTTTGATCCTGCATCACAATTTGAAAAGTTCATTTTTAAAATTAGTCATAGAATGTCACCTTATGCTCTTTTATCACACTTTGCCTATGTCTAAAAACATGATCAGACCTGTTAAGCTTTGGTCTTTTCTAAAACTTAGAAAACAATTGTTTAACATACAATCAATGCTCTATTAGTTGGATGGTTACACTGTTGTTACCAAGTATCCAAGAGGGCAACATAGAGGAGGAAAGATTGATTTTGGCTCTTGGCTTCAGAAGGCTTAGTCCATCAAGGCAGTGAGGCTTAGGAGTTCACCATATGGTAGCTAGGAAAGCATTAGAAAAGGCATGGTGACCAGGACTTGGTAAAACCTTCAAAGGCACACCCCCAGTGACCTACTTCCTTCTGTGAGATTCCCAATCCCAAAGTTTCCACAACTTCCCAAATTACTACCACCACCAGATAGGTGCAAAACATTGAAAATGTGACTATGGTGGACATTTCAGATTCATACCATTGCATTTTCAAAGGCTCACGACTATCTCAAAAGGCAAAATACAATTTCCCAAAACTCCAAGGGAACCCAGAGTTGTAACAGTTTTAATATTGTGTAAAGGTCCAAATTCAAAGTTTCCATGAAACTCTTAGCTCTAATCCTCTGTAAAAATCAAAAATCAAGTTATATATTTCTAATAGACTATGACACAAAGTAAACATTCACATTTCCAAGAGAGGAAGAAGAGGACAGCAAAGAAAGATCAGACAAAGTCACACCCAGAACCCAGCAGGAAAACACTAAATACCTGTGTAGCATGAGCCCTATGGTGACATGGTGTGAGTTCACCCCGAGAATGGATCCCTGCCTTATAGTCCCCAAGTCCTCTCTCCTGGGTTGGCTCCAGTCTGTGCCTGTGGTTTTCACAGACAGACTTGGCATCTCCAACAAGCTGGCCATCCACTGAGGTATGGGCTACACACACACACACACATGCGCACACACACACACACACACACACACACACACACACACACAGAGCTTCAGTCTGTGTCCTCTCATGGGCTGAATTCAGGGACTTGGAGTCCTTCTCCCATTCCCCAGCTTCCCAGGCACTCCTGTGACATGGGATAAAAGCCTCTATGACCCTGTACCTCCTACACTCTACATGCCTGCACAGCTAGTGGGACTCTTGGAGACCTTGTGTAAGCAGATGTTCTGTGGTCCAGGAGAATGCTGGGTGCCATCTGAAACCTCATTAGAGTATTTTCTATTATCCACATTTCTACCATCATTCCGGGTACCAAGCACTCACTAGATTTTCCCATGGAGCACTACTATCAGCTTATGAAGGCTTCACACACACACACACACACACACACACACACACACACACACACACACACTTTATATATACTTTTCTTTCCAATTTTCTCCCAAAATTGGTTATAGGAGGCCCAAGAACTACATAGTGAGCTTTGCTCACATAAGTAGCCCTACTTCCCCATAACCAATCTCCTATGTTATTTTTCTCATTTCTGTTACAAAATACTTGTAAAGAAATCATTAAGGGATGAAGGATATATTTCAGCTGATTGTTTCAGTGGGTTCTACCTATCAGAGTAAGACGAGAAGAGCAGTTTACATCATGGTGTCCACAACACAAAAAGAAGATACTAGTTGCACAGTACACTATTCAAAGGAACTTCTCTGAACAACCTATTTTATTAATCCAGGTCACACTTCACCAAGATTTCCACAATGTCTTCAAATAATTCTGAGGTGGGCTGATAATGACCATCATGGTGATCTATCTCTGCACAGCACAGATCAAAGCAGGTGGTGATCAGAATTTTACATGTTCCCAGCCTATAGGAAGTTTGGAGTCCTGCATGACCATGGGCTCCAAGGTGCAGCCTCAGAGCCTGTGCACTCCTTCCAGTGGCTCCATCGACCTGGCAGGCTCGGAATGGCACATGACTGGAGCCCACATCTGTCCTCTTGGCTGCTATGTGGGGGCATCTGGGAATTGGGGAAGTGCAAGAAGGGGCATCCAGCTGCTGGACTCCCTGAGTCCAGGGACAGCCACCCTTCCCCCCAGGATGCACTGGGAGAGAATCAAAGAAGCCTTTCATCGTGGGGCAGAGCAGGCATCAAAGATCCTGAAGGCAGGAAACTTTTACTCCATTGGAGGAAGGGAAGATGCCTGACAAAAGGGGTTAATAGGTTAGGAACCAGATCCATCATTAGCACTAGGGAGGGGAGAAGGAAGTAGGTGAGTCTACAAAAACCCCTATCAGAAGTCTATTGAGACAGATTCCCAGTTTGAGGACCCCTCTCATCCCACAGAGAGTTTTTGTTCATAATAAACGTTTGTTTTCTCTGCATCTCTGCACGTCTGTCTTCCATGAGGCATCCAAATATTTTTCACTCTAAGGAACAAACCTAAACTCCCTCGAAGGGTACATGGAACCAGAATGGCCCCACATTGATACAATCCACCAAATATTCAAACATGTGCTAGTGAGGAATATTTCAAATTTAAACTATAACAGTGCTTATTCTTTTTTAAATTTATTTATTTATTTTTATTGTCCATAATGAGTTACATTATTTAATGAGCAAACAATGAGTTGTTATCCCCAGTTTCCCAATGCCCCTCTTCCCCATCCCCAATCAGCTGGATATCCTCCTCCATGGGCTGTCTGGATCAGTCCTTGGGGCAGGGGACCATAACGGTGCTTATTCTTAACCAATAGGCAAGTAGATCTTTCTGTTTTAAAATATGGGGCTATCAATTCCCTTTATCAACCAATCAGGGAACCCACACTGGATTTTTATGTAAAGATTTCCATTATTCTACCCATGATATTTTTAAGCAAGTCTGATTATTCCTACTGTATAAGTATAATTTACTAGAGAAATAAGACTACTGGCAAAACCCACCACTTTCTTTTCTGTAACTATTTATATTTTTCTTTTGTTTTATTGAGGTAGAGTCTCACTCTACCCAGGCTGACCTGACATTCACTCTGTATTTACTCTGCTCATTCAGGCTGGCCTCAAACTCACAGTGATCCTCGTACCTCTGCCTCCTGAGTGCTACCTGGGCTCAGGTGTTTTTGTTTTTCTGTTTTGTTTGTTTTTCCCCTTTAGTATAAAATGTAATGAAACAGTATCTTTCAGAAAACACCATTCTTCCCCTACTATCTGAAATGTGGATCACACATGTTACATTTCATTTGCTATGCCTGTGAGGCAGGTACCATTCTCTACTGAAAAATAAATTCCCCATGTCCTGTGCAGTCAAGGAATTTGGCAGTCAGTAATTATCACCCATGTGGCCTTCAAGAACATTCTCTTGAGCCAGTGCTGGGGCAGCCTCCTAGCAAAGTGTAGGCATGAGAAAGTATGCAAGGAGAGTCTCCTTTGGAGCACTTCTCAGCACGCAGTTTTATAGACATACTTAAAGTACAGAGAGGTTAATGGACATGTTTACAGATACCAGCAAAGTGATGAGGAAGGCAACACTTCAGTTCTTTTAAAGTTAAAATTATTTCTACCAGACCACACTTGTCACTGATGCATGCATAAACACTACTTCAGAACTGAAAAAGAAATGTACACGGTGATGGCTTGGTGTATTAGGTATGTGCTCAGTATGCTGAAGAACAGAAATGCACAGGTGTCCTCTTCCTTTTCAATGACCTTTGGCCTATCTATATCTTCAGCCCAAAGCAAATAGCTACATATGAATTTTTATCAGATAATGTGTTCATATCCATAAGACATTTCCCCTGCACTTTTATTGACATATCTTGGCTTAATCCACATATTTGTTCTGGAAAAATACATAAAAACCTAAAATAAAATTGTCTAGAAAATTTATTTGTAAGCACAACCTATCAACTCTACATTCATATCCCATTAAGGTGTCCATTGTGCAATAAATTTCAAGATAGCCTTCAGGTTTATCTTTACATTCATAGAATAAATTAAAATTCTGAGAATCTGCCAGTGAGAGGAAGCTATGAATGTGTAATATTTCTCTTTCTGTGGATTTTTCTCACCAGCCATATTTGGTTATGGGTTCTATATCTATTTCATTTGCTGTACTGAACAAACCACTACTCAAGACAGTTGATTGCTGAATTAAAATGTGAAGAGAGAAGGAAATAAATTTCTTCACTGTTAGCATAGCAGTGTGCTGTAAGACCTTATGACTTAAAGTAATGCTGTAGACTGCCAGCAAGAAAGAATTTAGAGCAGACTCAGGGGGAACTCATAATCATAAAGTCATCCTTAGACAAGGATAATAAAAACATAGTTACAGTAAACAGACTGAGTCCTCAATAACAATGGATAAATCACAAGGTGAAAAATGGAAAAAAAGCTACAGGCATTGTTTGAACACTGTGGAGAGAAGTTATCAAACAATGAGGTAATAGAAATGTCCCAATGCTAGAGCTAGGGTTCATTACAACTTCCCTCAAAGCCATTCCCCTAAAGATCAAAGGAAATTTGGAAATGCTGAAATACCAGCTTACTTTAATTTTTCTAAGACCGAACTTAAAAGTTTCATTTTTTTTTTTGAAAACAGTATCAGCTCTTAGCTCAGAGTGGTAAGAAAATGTATCTTCTCTTAAGTCAAATGTAATCCAAATGTCTACTTTGTTCAGTTTTTTTTTTCCAGTTAGGATCTCAACTCTTTTAACCAGGCTTCCCTGGATATCTGTATGTAGTCTAGGTTGGCCAAATTCATAGCACTTCCAGATTCAAGGAATATGGATATGAGTCACTATGTAAATCTCAAAATATTCTTTTAAATAAGTCTGTAGTTTTTTAATTTATAAAGGAAAAGAGGCTTCAATATGCTGATGGATGGAAACACTAATGGTTTTTCACCAGACTATATACTCTACAAAGTTCAAAGGCAGACATTCTCACTGTTAGACATCTTGGAAGTTAGAAAGTGAAAGGCTGAGCCACAGATTCTATTTACAACTATGAGTGATTTCTCTTGCCAATAATATACTAAGTTGACCATGGACTTGTCAATCAAACAAGTGCATATTTATTTTAAGGAATCCTAACATGTTTTCCACTTCTACTATGGCTCTGTAATAAGAATTAATAACATATAACACATACATTGCTCAGAGATTCAAGAAATATCAGAACTGGGGTCAAGAGACTTTTGAAGAATCAAAAGTGATCAAATTAAAGGCCAAGGACTTTGCACAACAGGTGAAAAATGAATTCATTTTGTGTTTGATAATTAAAAGGTCTAAACTTTGACTTAAAACTTTATTCATTTGGAGTGGTTAATCAAATCTGTGTGGGAGACATCGATCAGACTGACAAGAAGACATCAAAAGGCACATGATGACCAAAAAAAAAAAAAGCTAGTAAGAGAGGTTACATAGGTGTCACCTTCAAGACCTATTTTATCTGAGCCCTTAAACACTAGGTAGATTCAATTAACTGGTTTAATTCATACAATACTAGATTCTATAACTATGAATGAGTTAAGTAGGGACAAATCCACTATAAAAAAGATTCCAAAATAATACAGTTGCTCAAACATGATTGGTTGATTTTCTTTTGATTCTATCCTAAAGTAATTCAGAAATGTGTGAGCAGCCAGGAAAAGCTTGTCCAGTAGATGATTCAACTCTGGGGAATCTCCAAGGATCCAGGTCCTAGATAAAGGCTCTGTCATCCATATTAGCCCTTTTTACACCTTTTTACATCTTCTCTACATTTAGTATCACTGATTATCTCAACATTCATGGTTTTCTAAACAATAAAATGCCTTGATGCACAGGGAGGGGTGGTACTTCATGAGCTCTTCCCCTCTCCATGATAGAATGACCAATTTTCTACATGTTGATGAATCCTAATTCATGTACTTTCTTGTATGAGTTATGTTTCTGTGTCTACGTAAATATTTTCCTGAAACAAACCTTGAATACTTTCTCCCGGTTTTATCTTATGAATTTTTGGAACATAAGCTTTTAAAAATGTATTTTATTTATTTATTTGTTTGTTTGTTTGTTTGTTTGTTTGAGAGTGTGTGAAAGAGAAATAGGCAGCTAGAGAGAGAGAGAGAGAATGAGCACAACAGGGCATCCAGACATTCACTGCAAGACACATGTGCCACCTGTGCATCGGGCTTTAAGTGGGTTCTGAGGAACTGAACTCTGGTCCTTCTGCTACAGGCAAGTGCCTTAAACACTGAACCTTACCTCCAGCCCTGGAACATTAGCATTTAAACCAACTTTCATCTGGTGTGAGCTAAGAGTTGAAAAATTATTTTAAGCCGGGAGTGATGGCGCACACCTTTAATCCCAGCACTTGGTAGGCAGAGGTAGGAGGATTGCCATGAGTTCAAGGCCACCCTGAGACTACATACTGAATTCCAGGTCAGCATGGGCTACAGCAAGACCCTCCCTTGAAAAAACCAATATATATATATATATATATATATATATATATATATATATATATATATATATATATATATATATAAACCAATATATTTTATTGGTTTATATATATGTATATATATTTATAATATATATTTTAGACTCCAAATAAGTTTCCAAATACTACAGTCTTGAAAAGACTTTTTTCCTAGTTCCATCACTGTAGCATTTTCTGCAAAACTAAATATAATTTATAACTTAATTTTTTCCTGAATTTTAATTGATTTACATGTTTAGCTTTCACCAAACTGTGTGTCTTTTTCAGAATCATTTTAGCTCTTTTATTATTTAGCTAGATTTTCATTTTTTATAAGTGTTTAATCCAATTTATCAATTTATACAAAATTCCCTGCTGGTATTTTCACTAGGAATGAATTAAACCTACAGATCACTTTAGAAGACAGTTCCTTATACACGGTGTTGGATGCTTTAATCAATAAATACAGAATATCTGTTTTTGTTTCTTTAAAATTGTCAGCAATAATTCATAGTTTTAATACATAGTTTTTGCTGATATTTTATAGTTATCTTTATTTTTAGTTATTGATATTATTGTAAATAAGACTTAATTTCTATTTCTACTCTATGTAAATATCATGTGAAATATAACATATTTTGTATATGAATCATATTACCTTATGTTGCTAATCTCACTCATTAGTTCTAAGGATCTTTTTTTTATTTTTTATTTTTATTTTTTTAATTTATTGTCCATAATGAGTTATAACATTTAGTGGGCAAACAATGAGTTGTTATCCCCAAACCCCGCTGCCCTCCCCTCCCCCCTCCACAGGATAACCTCCTCCATGGGACGTCTGGATCAGTCCTTGTGACAGGGGACCATGGATAGCCTAGTATTCAGCCAGGTTCTCCTGGCCATGCCTCTGGATAATCTCCTCCACCACAGCTCTTACAACTTTCTGGCCCCTCTTCCGCATAGTTCCCTGAGTCGTGGTGGATGAGTATTAAGGCTGCTTTAAGGTTGTGAGCTTAGAGGTCTTTGTGTCGAAATCATTGGTTTCTGTCTCACTGGCTTATCCTGTGTTGATTTAATGGCTGTGGCTGTGGGCCCCTTGTTCATCCCGTGATTCTCTGCGGGGTTCCATTTGGATCCTCCACGATATGACTGTAGTGGGTCCTCTCTTGCCAGAATCTCAGCTATTGGCCTACGGTCGGTTGGTAGGGTTAGATGGGCCCCAGCTCTCTCGCTGCATCCTGAAAAATACAAATACAATCTCCATCAGAGAGTGAGATCAGTGTAGGTTAACAAATATACACAATTCTGGATTACCTAGATTCTATTTTTAGTAGTCTCCCTGTCACTCGCTCCCATAGTGCATCTTGCTTTGGGAGCCCAAAAGTACGGGATCTGGTGCCTATCGCCCTGAATCCCTAGTTCCAAACAAAGGGTCCCCCTCAGTGAGTGGAAAATTGGTCGAATTTGAAAGCTGTTGATTGTCTCTCCCAGGCCCAGGCTCCTCGATTACACCAAGTGCTCCTTTGTTGGTTCGCTGTTCCCTCCCAGTAGGAGGTGTGATCAGCCTACTCATGGCCGCAGATTGTGTTTCGAGTCAATCATCTTTGTTTACTCCAGCTGTCATTGATCACTTTCCCCTGGCAGCCTGTGCAGTGCCTTCCAGCACTACACTAACTGCCTTCTGGGGGCTGGATACCATTCCGGACGTTGAAGGGTTTCTCGATGCTGATCGATGCAGTCTGTGGTTTCTTCAGTAACAGGGTTTTGTCTCAGGCCTGGGGAGAGCACTCAGGAGCTTTGACAGAATTCTGTCTTGTTGTTGGAATCTCATGAGTCACTTTGGTCAACAGCTCAGTGAGGGAAGGAACCAGTGGTTGGAACCAGGGGTTGTCAGGCTGATCTAATTATT